>VDFB02098519.1:0-55389 GCA_007258455.2 Sequoia sempervirens | reverse complement strand
GAAAATTGAAATACTTACAAGGGTGTGAGGCACTTCATATTTTTTGATCACACAATATGGTTTAGGAACTCCTTCTCATCATGAATAACTGTGTTCACAACCACCTAATAGAAAAAGTACAAGCTCAATACTTATTGGGAGTATATATGCCATTGTTTAGATTAATCTATTGTTTAACTTTGGTACAATATAAATTTGCAAGAAAATTATTGGCAACTTTAAATTTATTTTCCCATCCAAGAGAATAATCTGATTTACCTTGTTTTCCCACTCAAACTCATCCCACATATTCCTAAAAGAAACATCAAGGCAAGTGGCTGGGGAGATTTAGTCCATAATGTCAATGTGTATGTCATTCAGAACAACAACATTGTGGTCCAGTACACTTGTAGTTTCATAAACAATGTTACCAAATATAACACCAGTTTCAGTTGAAGACACTTTTATGTTTTCTTGTATAAGAGTAGTAGGGTCTCCAGAAGGTGCAATATCACCAACAATAGCTACATAAACAAGATGATTGCTTGAATTCCTTATAATTTGAAGTCACAAAATAAATAACAATAAAATGGTCAATAGCTTTGCACCTCAAAATTTAGATAAAAACAATATCCAAGATATTGCAGGAAAAGGATTGATAATGTAAACATAAATTTAAAGCTTTATCTTCAACACTTTTGTGAGAAAAGTATGCAAGATATGTTCGTATTTTTTGAGGCAATAGAGATACCTAGTGACTAAAGATATTGGATAATAATTTTGTTAATACCATGTCAAGGATTTAACAATTATGTAGTTATCTCATAGCAGAGAGACAATCAAAATATATAGGAAGAATAAACAAATGGTTTATGGTGAGAAAATTCTTTAAGAACAACACATATTTTGATTGTCTATTGTTACTAATTTATAGACAGTTTCACTAATTGCTATTTGTATTTTGAGAAATTGATTTGTACTACTACTAATGGATCACCCCATAGCCACTAACAGTTTGCATTACTCTGTCTTGTTCACATATAGACATTTCATGTAAAGCATATATTTATGTTTATGCTTGTCATTTGTCACACTAGCATTAGAGTTGGAGCTCTAGGTTTGGTACTCCAATGATTGAGGTCGAGTAAAGTCAAGATAACTTGCACTACATCAACTTGTTTTGGAAGTACTCTTGAGCAGCCAAAAGAGATTTTCTATATAAAAAAATCGAACATAACATAGTGGGCATGATTTCTAATTCTTGAATGTAGAACCAAGATCCTAGCACTTGTAAAACACAACAAACAAACACATTAGAAGATTCAAATCAAGTTAAGATCAAAGTTCCCCATAAAATCCATTAGCAATGCTCAAAATAGGAATAAAAGCAAGAACACAATGAGAAAGGAAGGAGATAGATCAAATCCTATTAAAAACATGCAAACTCTTGATCTTATGGGGGAGTTGGTGCCTATTTGATGTAAAAATTGGCCCTTTCCCAACTCCTATGATGCAATGTTGATTGAGTGATGAAGAGTGATCCACTTTGTTGAAGATTCAAGTGTGCTCCATGATGAAAAACCTACAATAAACCTAGCTATGCCTTAATGAAATTTATGAAAATGCTAATGCTTGAAGATGAAAATGAATATAGTAAGTTTGCTCAAATTGTGGATGCTCAAATGAGGAGAGAAACCTCTTATTTATAGAAAGATAAGATGGAGAAATGCCCAAAATGAAGCAATGTGGGACTAAATTTCAACCAATGGAAAGATGCCACTTGTCAAGAGGTGAATGGACCAAGGATGTCCACATTTTGATGAATGTGCACATAAATGCAATTAGGTGGAATTTGAAAATAGTGAAATGACATGCAAGAGGGAAAAAAGAATGCCTTAAATGCCCCTTGGATCAATGCATAAGATGGAATAAATGTCTTGTTGGAAGGAAAAAGTCCACTTGGATAGATTTCAAATTTGGAGGAATATTCTCTAAAAGATACCAAGTTGAGAGAAAATAGAGATTTAATAAATGAATTAAATGTATTTTCATGTGCAAGTGGCAAAAGCTAGAGGATGGGACATGAATTAGAATTAAATTAATCAAGGGTTGACTAATTTAATGAGGGATTAGATGATGTGACCAATTGATTTAGATTTATGTGTTGATTTAAATCAAAAGATGAGAAGAATGTGATTTAGATTTAATTAAATAAAGATTTAGATTTATTTAATTATAGGGGATGAATGTTAGATTAAATAAAATAAGGTTTTAATTTATTTAATTTAATAGAGTGACTTTAGAGTTTTAATCGAATAAAATGAATTATTTAATTAAATAGAGACACAGGGTTAATTAGATCAGATTGATTAATTTAATTAACAAGAGAGAATGACTTAATTAGATAAATGATTTATTTAATTAAGGGAGGAAAATTGATGAATTTAATCAAATAAGGGTATTCGATTAAATGGTTAGACTGAGGGATGATTTAGGATGAAATAGTGTTGGTAATCGGGATCAAGCATGTAGCATCAATCAATACATTTTACGTGTCTACAATTAGCATTTATCAACATTTGATAAAACTGCTAGTCTAATTGACCATCGTCACCTAATTTTTGATAGACAACTTCAATCGTCCTTTAGATCTTGAATATCTCACAAATTTAGCAATACTGATTTAGATAACATCTCAAGGCACCTAGATAGAAGTTTTGGGCATATTTCTGAAGAAAAAAATCTATATTTTTATATTTTGCATTTTTTAGGCCCTTTGGAGCAGACTTCGGCATATTTTTCTATATTTTTGTAATTTGCATTTTTTTGGCCCTTTGGAGTAGAATTTGGCAATGCATTAGTTGGCCCTATTTTTGCTACAGTCCAACTCGGATTGATTAGTTCATCACCGAAGCCTTTCAATGCATATACAAACTTTGTATTCTAATTAAAAGGCTAAGAGTTATCAACCTGACAAGTAACGGTACAAAAAATAATTAAATCTAACTATTTTTACCAATTTTTAATAAGTTCTTCCTTATCAGACTGTCCATTTCAACCTCAAAGGAGTGCACGAGCCACTACCAAGTGTCGTGACTATTTGGTTTTCACCAAGAACTTATAATATTATGTGCATAATCCCAAACTAAATTATAATAATACTTTTTTTGTAGAATATGAATAGTCATTCTGAAGATGAACTAAATAGTCATCTTGGGGATGAATTGAATGATCACACAACAATAAATATGCACATTGTATCACTTTCAATTGAATAAGAAATTTAGGTTTACATTTCCATTTCACTTTCATTTTTGCAATCTAGTTCCAGGGCTTGAAATTTGGTACCAAATCCATGGAATCCTTTTATTCATGTTCACCAAGCTCATTTTTGCTTGCCCCTATTTATGCTTGCCTCTATGTTTGCTCAACCCAATCCCAATATAATGGCATCTTGGGTTTGAAATAGAAATTTTTCAAGTACCCTCGTTGTTCACTTTTATTTTTGCATACATTACCTTTTGTTTTTGCTTACCCTCACTTATTTGCAATATAGTTAAGTGTTTTATTTTAAAACTATAGTCAATCTTTAATTTTTTTTAAAAAATTGGGTTTAAAACCAAAGATTTAGATTTGAAGATGAGGGTTTTGTTTTTGGTTATTAAAACAAAAGTTATCAATTAGTGGAGAAAAGTCATTTTAAGAGGTCATTTTTAGCATTATTTGTCATGCCCCCACAAATTTCAATCCTAAACATAGGTTGATAATACCAGGTTGCTATTCATATCATGCATGGAAAATGATTAAGGAGCATTAATTGACTAAGAGTTAAAGGAATAAAACGTGGCATTATGATAGCAATTAAATGCAAGTCATCCCTCACAAACAACAATAGGAAGAAGAGATAAAAAGGAATTGAGCTACATACACAATGAACTCTCCTCAAGTGAAGTCAATTAAAGGATAATATTAATATAAATTAATTATCCTTTAATGAATGATTACGATTTGTTAAACAATCCAATAAAAAGACATGCCTTTAATGAAGGAACATAACCATCCGCCCTATCATGGGTATAAAAGGTGAAACATTTCAAGGTAGAAGGGCATCGATTGAAGAAGAGGAATATTCAAACCAACAATCATCTACAGGGATAAATTTATCAAAAGGGAAATAGAGGTCTACACCCTCTAAATTGGAAATAATTCATAAATTGGCATGTGCATAACAGTCTGATCTCTTGAATTGCTGGTATGAAATCTGATTTACAATAATGTAGTTGTAGCACCATTTAAAATAAGTGATTGTGATTGTTTGGTTAGATGTTCAAGGTACTAATGAGGTGTTGCTATTAAGACTACTTCCTTATACTAGTAAATATGATTAGTATTTGTTGGTCATATGTCTTAAATATTTTAGCCATGGTAGAGGAGACTGAGATTACAAGAGAGGAATGGTAATGGGGCACTCTCTCGGGTATGCCACCTCGTTATGAGGGACCAAGTAATCCCAAGATGGGAGACCAAGTAGTCCCAATATGGGGACCAGGTAGTCCCAAGGAGGCCAAGGGGGTACCAAGGGTACAATGCTTTGGGCTTAGGAGAGATCAAATTTTCAGGGTACCCATTGTAATCTCACCCCTCCATCACAGTGAAACAACACAAGAGGTCAAATCATAGAGAGAGGGAAATGGTTGGAAACATGAGGGGATAATAGAAAGCGGATTCCTTCTAGGTAGACCACCTCATATGGATGTCATGGGCCACATGAGGCCAAGGGGGATGGTATATCTACTCTTGGGCCTAGGGTAGAGGGTCCTAAGCACCCCATCAAGTCACGTTCTCCCATGCTCTCCTATGGTTGAGCCCTCCAAGGATATTAAAATCCTTTGTGATTGAATTAATAATTTTGCCATGAGTTTACTAATATTTAATTATGATAATATGCTAATTAGTGTTATTGTGGTAAATGATTATAATCTGCTAATCAGTGAGATTGTGGTAAATGGTTTCTAATCAGTGTGTAGGAATTCAATCAGGTGAAAGATATTCTCTAACCCTTTGTTTTATTTAAATTATGGAATTAGGGTAAAATTAGGGCATTCCTAATTAGGGGACATTACATTATTTTACCCACTTTAAAGTATTGAAAATATATTTCGGGGGTCATTTTTTTGGTCTTATTCACATGCTACCTAAGTGTCATGTAAAACGTTTCTCTCACATGCTTTGATGTATCTTTAGTGTACCAATATGAATATTAAAAGGATGAGCTTCCATGCATCAATGAGTATGTAGGAAGGGCAAGCTTATCTAGAGGTTTGGTACATTGGTCTAGCAATATAAAGGGAAACTTATTGGAGTGATAAGGAACCAATCCATCTCCCATCAACAACAAAATACATTCAATCACATCAATAGTTGGTACAACACTAACTGGAAAGGATGCCTACTTAGAATTTTCAAGGAAAGTTAAGATTAAACCCATCCCAATGAATTATGATTTGACACTTGTGAGAAAGATACACAACCAGCTAAACCAACGACAAATACAAAAATACAAATCTAGATGCATAAAAATGATGAGGCATTGACTTTGATAAGGGTCTCAATTGATGGATAAGTCTTCCATCACATACAAGAGTGCAACACACCATGGCTCTAAACAAGTTAAAGGATTTGTATGATTCCTATTCAAAATTGGAATTCCTATGATTGCAATTGAAGTTGTTCAAAATTGAGTTAAAAAATGGTGATATAATGAGTTTGGATTTGACAATTGGAGGACACATTTGAAGGTGAAATTGAGGACAAATTCAGCTACTGATATTCTAGGGTTACTGGTGGAAATTCATTAAAATCTGTAGAGGGTCATCTACTATTTGAGCGCCCTCACCTAAGGTTTCACACGCTGCTGTAGTGACATCTTCCTAGGCTAGGGTTTGGTGAATTTATGAAAAATAAGAAAAAAATCAAAGGGGATATTACAGTATGACCATTATCATCTTCATCATTTATGCTAATGGTTGGATGTTCCTTGCTAGCTTGCTCAACTATTCTGGAAGCACTTGTTGGACTTAAATATAGGATGGTATCTTGCGTCTGTGTTTTCCTTCTATGGACTTCAATAATTCTTGGGTATGTTTAAAAACATTTGCACTTGCAATGCATTTCACTATGTTTTTGAACTAGATGGATAGTCATTCCCCACCAAAATGCTCTTTCTTGTGAGTAGTATTGCTCTTGACATTGGGTTTCCTACAACATATTTATCAATGCTCTGTACCAACTTGCAACACTAACACTTCATCCATCTATCATTAACTCTAACCCATAAGCACTTTGTCCAATCCATGATGGGTTGTCCTTTGTCATTTATTCTACTGTCTAAAAGCCTTTCATTATCAGGTAGATGAATGAAGATAGAGTGAAAAGAATGTCACTGGTGGGAGGAATAATTTAGTGTTTTAGTAAAGGGTATGATTTGCACCATATATTTGGGCTTAACCCTCAGTTTCCATATTACAGTTAAAGGTGTCTGGCACTTGGACAGGGATATCAGTCAATAGGTGTACCAACATGAACTAGTGACAGGGATAATTTTAGAATTAATGGGATTTTGAAAATATGGAAGTCAAAACATGGGAGAATATTTTAATGAATGGGCTGAAGTGAGGTTCCATGAGGAGAGGGGGGAAGATATTAGCTTACCAAGGAAATGGGAAAAGTGGTAGGTGGGGGAGGAGTAAGAAGACATGGAACTACCTAAGTAATAGAATGGTGAGAGAATACCTTAAGGAGAAAAGTGGTAGGAGTTGTGGGAGAGCATGGAGATTGAAAAGAAAGATGGAAAGGTGGGATACATGTGTTCCATATGTTATTTTGAAATTTCAAGTAACCACATACTGACTTTCTCTTGAAACAAGAAAGACCTTCCAAATTATAGAGATTGATCATTAACTTTCAGCTAGACCTATAGCTGCATTTTTTTAATTAATAATATCAAAAGCATTTAGTGGGAGATTGAAAAATAGAACCAAAATTTTAAGGCATAAAAAATTCACAAACATGAAGATTCAGAAATTCTTTTGAACCCTACCTTCAGCAATATCATGGACAATTTCCATATTTACACACCTACAAATAAATCAAAATTGCATGTCAAAATCCTCCAAATTAGAACCAAAGATCTTCATAATGAAATAACAATTAAAAATTAATAAATAAAAAGCTCATATCATATGGTGCAAAATGCCAGTATGTGTAATCCACTAACTATTTACATCTAGTAAATTGAAATGTCTATAAAAGCTATCACTTGCAAATATAGGAAATGGGGAAATTTTGCAACCAATTAATGCATACATCCAAAAGAACTATGCTTTCCACAGTTACAATAATTGTAAGCGTGGTCTTGAAATCTTTTTATTTATTGAAACAATGCAAATAATAAAAAAGGATGCAAAAAAGGTTTCCAAAAGAGAGAAAATGATAACAACCAAGCTAATAGACAGCAATACAGTCTCTTACATCCACCAAAAACAGCAACCAACTAACTCTAAAGGTAAACAATAGCTGAAACTGATACAACAAATAGTGCAACAAAAACTGCCAAGAGGACAAACCACTATCCAATTCTAAATCTTAAAAGCTATAGTAAAAAAAAACAATAGCATTATGCAAGCAAATGAAATTGAAATTAGAAAATAAATATTATAAATTCTACATTAGATATACCTATTGGCAACAAATGAGCATGTTTAACTAATATAAGCATGCAAAAACCAACTCACATGAATAAAAAAGGTTGATCTCTCAACACCAGAGAGAGATCTTAAAAAACTTTAGAATATATTAGCAAAAAAATAATCATAAATGAAAGTGGGCACATGAAGTGTAGTCATTAAATTGGTAAATGGGGAATAAATTCAAACATAATAATCTCTTGGGAAAGTGTAAGATCATAAGAAAATCAATAAAGACTAAATAGCCATCATACACCGCTAGGAACTTCAAATGTTTTAAGATAGCATGTGTACCTATTTATATAGTTGTACGCATAAAGTCATAAATGATGTTAACATTTTTGGTCCTACATCTAAAAAATAATAAATACTATAACATAATAGGCCCTACCAATTGTTTTGCAAACATGCAATCTATCTCTGGCCTAGTATCCTATTAAGATTTTTTGTATTGTTAAATGCAGAGAAAGTGATTTGTGGGCCCTTCTGATTTGGTTGAGTGCACTATTTCTAAGATGTAATTGTCCCAAACGCAAAGAGAAATGAGACGCAAAGTGATAGTTGAATGTAAGTAGGTAGTGGATATTAGAGAAGGGTATGTTATGGGAGGTTATCATTATGAATTCAATTCTTGCTCTTTATTGGTCTAAAGTACTGATATTCTGGTTGAGTGCACCACTCATAATGCTCTTGGTTTTGGCCTGTATTGGAATTCCCACAATTAAGAGAAATTTTTTTGTTACTTTACATATTCTGTGAACTATTTTCTATACATCCTATTATTATGTTTTATTTCCATATTTTATAACATTAGAAAAATTAACTTATCTTAAGTAGTTCTATTATTCTATATTTTAGTTCTTTGCAGATTTAGATTTCAAATAAATTTAATATTTTTAGTAATTTCTAGATATTAGCAGTTTCAGATGTTGTTGTGGGCCGAAAGTATGATCTTAATCTGAGAATCAATATATCCATTGTTAAAAAAAGGTCCATTGATCGAGGGAAGCTTCTTATAGTAAAGGATATTTTCAACTAACAGAATCATCAACAATTGTACATGATCTATTTTTCTTTCACTTCTTTAATTATTAATTCATTTTTGGGTTAGAAGACCAAGGTTTACAAAATTCTCTTTGTAATCACCAAAAGCACAATAAAACATATTCTAGAAAAAAAATAGATTAACTACTATAAACAATTCTACAGTTTTCTTTCATGTACCAATATCATCCATATTTTGCTATTGCTTCTTGATCAAATCCTTGAGCCTATGCTCTTTAAGATATTCCAGATAATCCTTTATGTCTCCACTTATTGTATATAAAACATCCATGTTCAAGGTAGAGTGTCATTTGCAAAGAAAAATAAGAGCACCCTATCATCACCTACTTCCATAGAAGAATAAACATATAAACAAAACAGTAATAAACAAATTGAGAATAAAAAAAATACCTCCACACTTGTACCCAATAGGCTTGTTCTAAAAGTTACAACTTTTTGGGATGGTGATGGCTATTTCAGGCTTTATTCCACCTTATCATGCAACTTTAGATAGCATGATAGCACAAAGGAATTCCTATTGAGTGTTGAGATTCTTTATAGAGTCTCAACATCCTGATGAAATAGGGGTAGTCTTGTGGGCAGATATCATAGACATAGAGTTTTTAATGGAGAACCGTCAGATATTGAGCAAAAATCAATGACATGTAATTTTCAATGGTCTTTGTGGAAACAAAAAGCCACTAAAACTTTGAAGATTTGTTTTTCATATTTTGGTTGTTTGAACTTTTGGTAATTCTTTCCAAGCCCACAATGCCTAGGCATATTTTATCTAAAGATTCTAATCAAAATTTATGTTCATCAACAACAAAACTTTACTTTTGTAAAGCTCGTTCCTAATTTTTTCCCCAAAAGATTCTTGGGGCTATGAAATTTGAAACTGTTGCTAATGGGTTGTGCTCCAACATTTTTAGAAATGCAATGAAAAACAAAAGTGATCATTTATCATAGGATGTGCCCCAATACTCTTTTTAGTATTAAAATACATTCAAATTTTTAAAAAACAATACATTAACCTATTATAGGAATGAAGATTTTGAATCAGTTGCCCAAATCGCCCCTTCAATCTCCATGTATTTGATTCCAAAACAACAGAATGATGGTCGTACCTTCACAACCAAACCAATGTGGATTTATACCCAACATGAGTTGCATTGGTCGGTCAAAAGGATCACCATGCAACATAAGGAATCATTTGTTCCTTTCTTGCATGGTTGTCAATGATGATTGACCAATGAACTCTCAAAACCCAAACGTAAAACAATTGCAAACTTGTTTGAATGACCATGCTCAAGCTTAAGCCAAACATAACTTAAGGATTGATTTGTGCATGCAAAATCCATGCCTTTACCGTTTTCAAACTTTAATTTAAACAAAACAAAAAAGAATGAAATACAAACTATCCGAGTGATATTATCAAAAGGAAAATGTTATGATTCAATCTCTGCCATCACCCCAGAGCTTTGGATCATCATTTGGTAATCTACGGAGTGAGCCAACTATGCTATGGAATTCCTTTGTCCATGCTGATTTGGAAGCTTTTTGATGGTGAGCATTTATGCACAGTAACAATTATTTTCTTTCTTTGTGTGTAAAGAAGTCTTGACAATCTTCTAATGGATATGGTGCTAAGTGAATTGCAACAAATCTTCCTTAGAGATATGATTTGTATCATGGGAGACAGCTGATTTGAAACTAGCAATCGGATTCAGAGGTGAACTGCTCTATGAGGATGGCCTTCCAGAGATGCGAGTCCTTGCTTAGGTCATTCTTGGGTTGAATTGTAGGATGGGGGGAAGTGGTGGTTGTTAATGGTGAGAGAAGATAGTTGGTTTAGTGGTGAACATGGCATGGAATAAACACTTTGTTTAGGAACTTTTGTGTATAAATATTGTTATTTTAAACTATTATGAGATTGTTTACTTAGGATTTGATGGTTGTCATTGTAGAAAAGTTCAAAAAAATATAACGACTGGATACAAATATTACCTTCTACAAGACATTCCTAAGCATCCAAGCTCTTACCTCTTGTGCCACCAGGCACCACAGTCTCTCGAGCCCTGGCCTTCTAGTCTAGCTCCTGCTGAGATGTCATCTTCTTATGTTGTTATGCTTTGAACAGGCTAATCAAACACCAACCATTAATGAATTAGGCAAAGATTTGGTTAATCTTCGGCTAATAAGATACAAGGATATAAGCTTCACCGAGAAACAAGATGCTTACTTAATGCCTTTTCAACAAAATGTGTAGAAAAATTTGAGATGGAGAATAACTATACCATAGGTTTTTCGCCATTGATGAATAGCAAGAACTTGGGAAGCCATGCTAGATTTGACCTTCAACCTTGGACAACCACGAGGAGGGATGCCATGCCCTTCTAAATGTGTGACTATCCCTTCCTAACAGTGATCATGATTTTTCAACAAAATTTGCAGCCATGAACGAGTATACACAGGGGTCAGGGAAAATAAAATGCATGTCAAAAGGGAGGGAAAATGAATTGAGGGGAGGGAAATAATTTTTTTAATTTTAGAAAGGTATTTTTTAATTGTCTTAATTTAAGACAATTAGAAAATTAAAAATATAATTTAAACATAAAATATATATTTAAGACAAAATTAATATTTTGTCTTAAATCCCCCTTGTATGTAGTAGTGCCAAAAGCCATCATTGTTATTTCTATTTTTCATTATTAAGATGGTCGAGTATATCAACAAGCAAAGATAGAAGTGAATCAATCTTCATTTTTAGGGTAAAATCTTTCATTTTTAGGGTAAAATCTTCTTTTTTTAAGGGGAAAATCTTCATTTTCAGTAGACTCGACCATTACGTTTCTACAATCCATGTAGATTGAATCTAATTTCTTCTAGAAATAACTACTTGACCTTACGTTTTTAAGGCACTGCTTCTAGAAATAATTATTTTACAAACATTACATTTCTAAAATCCATGTAAATTGAATCTAATTGCTTCTAGAAATAACTACTTGACCTTTTGAAATGAAAGTGTCTACAAGATAGCCCTCAAAATGCAATTGGATTGTTTAAATCATATTTTATTAGCAAAATTGACCACAATTTCTCTTTGATACATTTACATGCTAACACAATAGGAAAATTATACTGCTTTTTAAATCATAGTTAAAAAACATTAATGATTCATTAACATAATGAGTAATAAAAGTTAAAGAATGTAAATGTTAAAAAAAATTATAAAATATGTGAAGGCCTTAAGACTCCACCGAGAGGCAATGCCTTCCACGCAATAGGTATTTTTGGTACACCAAGCAACCTAGGTGGCCAAATGGCCCGCTTAGGTAGGGGTCCCATGAGGGGGGCTTAAGCTCTATGGATTATGATCAAATTTGAAAGAAAAAAGAATAGAGGAGTAAGTCATTTATTTAGTCATTTTTATTTGTCGATATTAGTCATTTTTATTTGTCTGATATTAGTCATTTTTATTTGTCTAATATTAATCATTTAGTTGTGATTTTACCCAATGACCAAATTAGTCACTTATAAATGACCAAATTAGTCATTTATTTGCCAAATTCTACTAGTGATTGATGGAGGTGCTTTATTTATGCAAGGCACCTGTTTTCTAGGTTTTTATAAAGGTACTTGCCCAAAGCACCACCGAAGTGGTTTTCATTAGAGGACTATTTTTTTCTTTACTTTTTCAATCCTTTTTCTCATTTTTTTAGATTTTGATCATTTTTTGATTTTTTTGTTTTTTCAAATTTTATACCCTTCAAGACTAGGCATAAAACTTTTTAAGATGCAAGATGTTAGTTGGCTCTTGCAAGGGTTCACCTTCAGGGGTTGATAGTTGGTATGCTCCTGATTCATAGCTTGTTGTGATGACAAGGGGACCCAACCAGTTAGGTCCAAACTTTCCTTTGCTATCTTGATCTGGAAGGTTCTTCTGATTCTGCTTTAGGATAAGATCTTTGACTTGGAATGACCAACATTTGATCCTCTTGTTATAGCTCTATTTCAATTAGTTTTGATTTACTGGCAAGTGATTGAGGGCATTGAGACAATGCTCATCCAGGAATTCTAGTTCATTCATCTGAGACACTCTATATTCTTCCTCAGTAATCGGGTTCTGTAATGACACTCGTAAGGATGGGAATTTAACCTCAATAGGTAGAATGGATTCTAATCCATAGACCAAGGAGAAAAGGGTTGCACATGTTGGCATGCAGATATTGGTTTGATAAGCCCGGAGAGCTGGATTTAGTTGCAAATTCCAGTCACGACCAACTTCATTTATTGTTTTCTTTAGGATTTTTAGGATAGTTTTTTTTGTAGCCTTTTCTTTTCCATTGCCCTGGGGATAATATGGGGTAGAGAATCGATGTTGGATGTTGAATATTTGGCACAACTCTTTAACATCCTAATTTTTAAAGGGGGTTCCATTATCTGAGATGAGAGTTTGACCAACATCATAACAACAAATAAGGTAATTCAGGATAAACTTTGCAATTTGTTTCCACATTATGTAGGTCATAGGAATAGATTAGATACCCACTTAGTAAATTACTCAGTGGAGGTTATGATAAACTTATGGTCGTGGGATAAGGTTGGGGTGATTTTTCCTATGAGGACAAGTCCCCACTGTGAAAAAGTCCATGGTGTGATCATGGGTTGCAATTCTTGAGCCGAAGCATGAATCAAATCCCCATGCTGTTGACATTGGACACACTTCTACACATATTGATGGGCTTCTTTTTCCATTGTTGGCCAATAGCACCCCGTCCTCAACAGTTTGTTAGCTAATGTCATACTGCTAGAATGGGACCCACATATGCCATTGTGAACTTTTGTTAAAGCAATCAAGGCTTCCTCTTGGTTAAGACATCGTAGTAATTTTTCTTTGATGCTTTGATGGTAAAGGGTATCACCTAGGATCATGAATCAGGATATCTTTTTGACAAAGGTCTTTTTAAGGTTCGGGGTGATATCTGAAGGGAGGGTTCTTCTGCTTAGGTAAGTGAATATTTCATGATACCATGGGGATCTAGGACCAACAATGAAACACACAAATTTAGATTCATGGATTTTGAATGTTGGTATGAGAAGTTGTTCTACCAAGAATTCACATTGGAGGACGTTGTTCGACATGTTTAACAATGATCCGATCTTTGCCATGGCGTTTGTTGCTCTATTATTTAGGCGAGGAATCTGCTCAAAAGTTATGTCTATGAATAGATCCTTGAGATTCTCCACCATCTTCTTGTAAGGAGTGATATTGCCATCTTTAGTTTGATACTCATCATTGACTTGGTTGATAACCAGTTGTGAGTCTCCATAGACTTTCATCTCTTGAATCTGCCACTGAACTGCTATCCTTAGGCATGTGATTGGGGCTTTGTACTCAACAATGTTGTTAGTACATGGGAATGATATCTTGTATAATTTTGGAATGTAATCACCTTGGGGGGTGATAAAAATAATTCCTGCTCCAGATCCATGTTGAGTGAATGATCCATCAAAGTACATCTTCCACCGAGCTATGAGATTGATAAGGAACACTGATTTATCAGGGAATTCAGATACCAAGGGTTTCTCAACATAGATAGGTGCTTCTGCCAGTTGGTCTATGATTACATGTCCTTTGATTTCTTTGCGCTCCACATACTCTATGTCAAACTCTATTAAGATCATCACCCATTTAGCCATGCGTCCTGTGAGAGTTGCTTTGGATAATAGGTATTTCAATGGATCAATCTTCGCAATGAGCTTGATTTGATGTGACAACATGTAGTGCTTGAACTTTTGTGATGCAAAAACTACTGCTAGGCATGCCTTTTCAATGGGTGAATAGTTCATCTCATATCCCACCAAGTTTCTACTAATGTAGTAGATAGCCCTTTCCTTTCCATTTTCATCATGTTGTGCCAAAAGAGCTCCTAGTGTTGCTGGTGTTGCTGGGATGTACACAATTAGTGGCTTGTTTGGTACTTGTAGCATGAGTACTAGAAGTGTCAGTAGATAATCTTTGATTTTATGGAAAGCTTTATCACACTTCTCATCCTAGTTGTAGGTTATCCCTTTATGGAGAAGATGCGAGAACGAGTGGATTTTATTTGATAGTTGTGTTATAAACCTTTTGATAGACTATAGTCTACCTTGTAATACTCTCATTTTATTTAGTATTTGTGATGGTTCCATATCTAGGATGGATTTTACCTTTGTTGGATCAATTTCTATTCCTTTTCATGAAACGATGAAGCCAAGGAGTTTCCTTGATGTGACCCCAAAGACACTTTTTTGGATTTAGCCGCACCTTGTATTCTTCAAGCCTGTTAAAGATGGGTCCTAAGACTTGTATGTGCTCACTTCTCTTCCTTAATTTTTCCAAAATATCATCCACATAATCTTCAACTCTTTTGTGGATCATATCGTGAAAGATGAGAGTCACTTCTCTTTAATAGGTTGCTCCTGTATTCTTTAACTTGAATGGCATTGCATTCCAGCAATAGGTTCCCCATGGACAATAAGATCGATGTTAGGAAAAGGGAAATCATCCTTCAGACATGCCTTGTTTAAGTCTCTGAAGTCAATACATATTCTGATGCCCCCAATGGGTTTTGAGACTGGTACCAGATTTGAAACCCACTTAAGATAATCTATCGGTCAGATAAATCTAATGTCAAGAAGAATTTGTAATTCTAGTTTGACCAAGAGTGTTATTTGAGGATGCATCTTCATTAATTTTTCCTTAACTTGTTTTGCTTCAGGATAAACTACTGAGTGATGCATAACCACTTCAAAATCAAGGCCTATCATATATGTGTATGGCCATGCAAAATTGACTCTTCACTCTTTGAGGAATGATACTAGGTTCTTATGTTCTTCATCCAACAAGGATTCAACATAGAAGGTGATCTTAGGTGCTTCATCTGTACCCACATTGACTAGGGTGGCCTTTTCTGCTAGTACTACTAACTTTTCTAGATGCATTGTACTAAGGGGGAGATTGAATCGTTCATCCTTGGGTGCCTTAGAGAGGTTTTCACCGTCAAATGTATCCTTTTTTTTTACTATTTTACGATCAGAGAGTGCCACTAGGTGGTTTTCACTCAAGGATTTGCATGTTAGTTGCATTTCATTAATTTTGCAACTGAAGGATTCAATTGTCTCCCCATGGTATGCCCCTATGTCAAGCTCTATGTTGAATCCTGCTTTGTGATCTTCCCATGATAAGTTGTCACAGAGTCCCATGAATTCTTAGATTGTTTCATCATTTTTGAATAAATCTAGAATCAGTGGTCCTTGTTGGTCCATGTCAATAATTTTTGGGTACACTAGGTGTATTTCGATTGCTTGGTTGCTTGGGGCAAAGGATGTTATGGATATCATAAAGAGGGTGGTGTTCTCAAATAGGTCAGCAACATCAAGGGGAAAGTCATCTAAGGTTGTATCACGTGATGTAGGTAACCAAGAGGAAGCCTCAACTCATTTAGTGGAAATACCTTTTGCCAATAAATGTAACCTTGCTAGTAGTACAACCTTAGCCAAGATTCTTTATTCGTTTCTCAAGAACAATGGGTTCTAGTAAACCATTGTCATTCTATCCTAGCTTTTCATTCTTGTTATATCCCCAATTTTGCATGAGTTGTAGGACTTTGTTATCATCTTCCATGGGAAGAACAGGGACACGTCGTTCATCTTGATAGAGGAGTTTAGAGATATCTTCCTCATTGACATCTTCTTGGTTTAAATCCCCACACTTGGTGAAGGTAATAGCTTCCATCTTGATTATTTTAGGTTCTTTGGTGCTAGATGTGTGTTTCCCATTGTATAGGAGTGAATTTGCATCCTTTACGCCAATTCCCCTTTTACACATCCTGGCCTTAGAAAACCAAATCTGAAGGTGAAATTCCACATCAACAAGCTGCCTTCCTTCCACTTGGAATCTATTTCTTGTCTCGGTAAAAAAATATTTGTTGAGGACGTCCACACAGAACATAGACGTTTGTGTGGTGCACTTACATCCTTAACGGATTCCTACATCTGAAGTTGGTAGAGGCGTTACACTTCCTATTGGGAATGATTTGTAACGTCCCTTTTTTACCAACTGACCTCAAAAATGGAAAATTCTCTTTCTTCTCCTTCAAATTCTTCCATTCTTCATTCAACTCATCTCCTTTTGCAATCTTCAAGCATTCACTTCATCCTTCTTCACAATTTCTTAGCATTTTCTAGCATTCTCAACACTCCATTATGGCAACAATACTCCATCAACACTATTAAGCAAGCCATTGCAATAGGGGCTTGAGGTTGTACAACACCTCCCTTCATCACAATCGAGCGTGGTGATTGTTCAAGCTCTCTTTCTCCATCATTGGCTGGTGAGCTCTTGCTAGAGGTGGCAACGTTTCGCTCCTCTCCTTTACGATTTGGTTGAGTAGCTATATACTATTTTGCAGTGTTATTTGCATTCTTTCCTTCTTTACTTCTTTATCATACATTTCTCTATCATTGCTATTTGGCTGTCCATGGAGGTGGAAACACCAAAATGGGGGTTTGACTAAGGTAGGCCCCTATACAGCCCCAACAAATTTCCCCTCTTTCTTGTGTGTAGGTGGATGTGTATTTGGAGCTAGCTGGCAAACAAGAGCTTTTCTGAGATTATCTTCATCACCCTAGTTCTTGTCTATTTACATTATCATTTTAGTATCTATTTTGCATACTTTCTCATTTTGTTTTTACCATCTAGATTGAACTAGCTAGGCTGTTAGTAGGTCTTTTTGGTAGTTTTACTGTGTTCACTATTTTTTGACCATACGGATGCCAGTGTTCCTAAGAGTGCACTATGCTAACATCCCAAACCTACACTGTCATCCTCAAATAGAGAGTTCTCTGAGGCACATAACCAACTCCAAAAAACTAGCTTGCCTAGCCCAAACTAAAGTTAGGGTCTACGGAGTGATCAAAGGACATTACAATCCTCATCATTCTCATCCCTCATGTCAAACAACCCTTTAGAGTGATGTAAGTTAGGGCAACATTCCACTCTTGGCCCTCCATGACCTGGGGCCTTGATGTGGTTGGTCCCCCTCTCTTACATTTTTGATGAACCTGACGTGAACCATCTACTCATTCGTTGGTGTTGAGACTTTTCCCTTGTACCTTGTGATCATTATGCCTCTGAGTGTTGTGAAGGTTTATGAGCATCATAACCTAGTCCACAACCTCCAAGTATATTGTTAGGAGAAGTGTACGACACCTTCTAATAGAGAGGACGAAGGTCACTACTAGTTTCTCTACAAGCCTTTTTGCTCGATCCACCATTGGTATTGCCACACAGGAGTAGTTGTCGAGGGGTGAGGTAGCGATCTCTGATAAGACTGACCACATCCCCACTCCTCTTGTGTCTCCTACACCGTCATTGATAGACAAGTACAAAGCCATTCACATTCCTTTGGAGTATTTTTTTTTCTTAGCATAGGACTAGGTGACTTGGACAATCACTTGTAAAGGACCCGAATATGGCTAGGGTTGCTAGGATTATCAGTGAAATAAAACATACGGTTGGAAAAGATCAAAAAAGCATAGCACTCCTCACTAGTCTCTCTAGTTTGACTTAAGCATGTGCTCCTACAAACAATCCTAACATTGTACAAGGGATCTCTTTCGAAGATCATGAGATACAACTACGAATGTCGATGCCTCCCATGTTTGTGTACATGGTCGATGTAGTCCCCTCGACCAGCATCCCTTTTTCCCCTGAGAGATCTGAAACTATCAAGGTGAATAAGGTACCCTTAGGGTTTAGCTTCACCCCTCCTATCACCTCTAGTGGTGGAGGTTTCAGCGGGATGGATCATGGGGGCTTTGGTAGTGGCAGTGGTTTTGGCGGTGAAAGTGGCACTGGAAGAGGTGGAAGCCATCGTGGTGGCTTTGGAAGTAGGGGTGGATCTAGCAGAGGCCCTACTGATAGGCTTCCCTGGTCACCTGTATGATAGGCTTCCATTATTTTTCCCTGACAATGGGAAAAATGCTTCTGAACATGTTGGAATTTGTAGGCATATACTTACTTTTCTCCATGTTCTGCATGAGGATGTTGTCTGTCAATTATTTATCAAAACACTTCAAGGCTCAACAAGACAATGGTATGTTAATCTTCCACCCAGTTAAATTTGTTCATGGGCAGAGTTAGAAATCTCATTCTTAGATCAGTTTGGTCCTCACACCCAAGGCCATTGGGAGAACTCATCCCTGCAAAATCCAATCACAGAGTTAAGTACTCCACTTGTCAATGAAGTTGTGACCATATCATCTCTTTTCAATTGTCTTCCAAAGCATAATCCATTACATCACAATGAAGTTCTAAATGAAACATTTGATTCGCCAGAATATAATTTTGATGACTTGTTTGGTGAAAAGCATGAAATGGATGTAAATTTAGAGCATAATGGAAATCTCAAGATAGAGTCTAGCTTTGTTGAGTATACTAACGATGGCTTTGAAGGAGATGAGGTATTAATGCAAGACTACTGCCATGAGAAATCTTCCAACGATTTCAGCAACTCTCCTGATCAAGATCAGAATCAGGGTGATGAGGAATGGACAAAGGAACATGGCTCATGTTGGCTAGATATCCCACGTGCACAAAATCGAATAAGGAAGAAGTTGGAAGAATTAGAAGATTTGAAATTATTAGAACTTGTTAAACCAACTGGATGTGGGATACATCAAACAAATCAACATTCCTAGATGGATTGCCATGTTTTCTTGGGTAGAATGGAGTTATATTTCATACATCAAATCACTGTTGAAGGAATACTTATGGAAGATTCTTGGAGTACATATCTCATCGATGAGGAGGATGAAACAACTAGTACACATGAAAATGATAATTAGTTCATCCAAAATGATGAAAGTGACTGTGTGAGGAGATTTAATTCTTCCCTATCTTTTGATGACCTTGATCCTTGCAGTGAGATGGATTCAACAAATGATGAAACCCCTCTACCTAGTGCAGACCTGATGGAAGTGGAGAATGGATTCATCAATGCATTCATAGATTCTTTCATGATGGTGAATGAGGAAGAGACACACCTTGATGGGTTAGTGCAAGAAGATGATTCTACTGATTTAAGTGGTGGATGGATTGAAACAGGTGACATGCTTCAAAATGAGATTGCCAATGAATCTAGTAGTCAAAGTCAAGGACTTAAATTCCAACATAAAATTTCAAGGGGAGAAGTCCAAGTAGATGTGCAGATCATTCAAGTGCTCCCTGAGGAAATTCATGACGGATTACATTTGAATGAAGTAGAGGAATGCCAAGAAAGCAACCAAGAGGTTATCTCAGATGTCGAATCTCTTCAATATAACGAAGAGAATGAGACTGGGGAGTATTTTCTTGATTTTGGTTCTGTTTGCTTAGATGTGTTGGTTGAGGAGAGTCCTTGCTTGGCATCCACAAATGATTTGATCTTGATACTGATGAATTTGATGCTGAATGGCATGTTCTGGTTGATGATGTTCAGGAATATGAATTGGGAATGTGTTTTCCTATCTCTAACTCCGTGTGTTCAAATGAGATTGAAGGAAATCCTTGTTCACCATGTGCCAATATCCCTGACATCAATAATGATAAGCTAGAGCCAGATTCTCAAACCCTTGGGGGTGACATGTTTCAAGAGAATGTTGAAAGTGAGATTTCATCTCAAGAAATTCAAAAAAAATTTGACTCTGTACCCGAGATGAATGCAGAGATGTTGGTGAGTGAATATCCTAAATGCAAGAAAAACCTTGATTCAGTGGTGTTCCATGAGCTGAGACCTCGTGAAGAGGAGATCATACACCATAAGTCTGCATTAGCAACTAGAAATCTTCAGAATCAGGTGGTGTCCTTTCATTATCCTCTGTATTTAATAATTTTCAGTTTGATTGTGACGTTGGGGATAGTAAAACATGTCTATGGGTAAATCATGACAAAAATGAGAACCCACATCTGATAATATTTCAAGCTTTATGCCCTTAGAATGAACTTATTTCCTATAAACTTCATATTTCTGAGTATAAAGATAAATTTGCTAGGTTTAGAACTGTGCCTAGTAAGTAAAGATTGTTGCACATAATGAAAAATTAGTCAAGTCAATGTATAAATTTTTACAGTTTTGTGTTTGTAAAGCTTAGCTTTTGAGTTAGTTTAGGATTAGGATAGGTTAGTGGTAGTTTTTGGTTTAGTTAGTTTTCCTTTGTAGACACCTAAAAATGACCTAGGCATGCAAGCTTCATTTTTACCACTTTCGTCCTAGCATAATTAATACATTTAATTATGTCCTTGGTCCACATTGGACTATTGATTAAATAATTCATAATTATTTGATTAATTCATGTCATTTATTCTTCATGATTATTAAATAAATAAATTTATTTATTTATTAAATATGTCATTAATTGTCTAAGTCTTTCTTTAATTAAATAAATTTCTTAATTTATTTAATTTCCCTTTCTTCATTTAATTCTTTCTGATTATTAAATAAATAAGTTTTATTTATTTATTTAATATGTCACTAACTGTCTTAATTAAATAAATTGATTAATTTATTTAATTAATTAATCTCATCTCCTAAATTAAATAATTAAATTTAATTATTTAATTGCCAATTAATATTCTTCTCATTTTAAATAAATTAAATTATTTAAAATGTCATGTCAATCTTAATCAGTCCTTTTTGATAAATAATCTAAAAGATTATTTATTATCTCAAAATCCATAATTTGAATTATTTTAATTCAAATTAGTAATTAATCTTCTAAAAATCAAGCATCCAGATTCTTGATTTTTCAAATCTTATCTTCAGTCCACATCTTATCTCTTTGATTTTTGAATCTTGCAAATCAGGCAATCTTATCTTCTTGATTTTTCAAAAATCTTTATTTCTTTAATTAATTGTCTCATTTATTCTCCACCGTCAATCCGATTTTATTCTGACCGTTCGATTAAAGATTTTTCCCTAACCCTAATTAGGGATTCTCAGGTTTAATCTGGATCGCTCATTTTAGGTTCTCATCATTAATTTATCTCGTCCGTCCATTCGAAATGGAATTTTCTATGAAATGCCATCTTCTTCTCACTTTTCGGACACATGCTGACATTTTGCATAGTTATTATAGGCATTTATTTACTTTCACATTTATTGTCATAGGCAATTTTAGTATTTAATATAGTCATTTGATCAACTTTGGCATTTGTTTTAGGCATAGACATAAGCTTTTAGAAATAGGCATTTAGACATATCAAATCCTTCAAGACTTGTTGTAGGACTTAGGCATTTCCAGATTGCTCGAACGACGAATCTGAGGGCAACATTATCCAGCAAGTAAGAAGGTGCTACGAAAATGAATCATGGAGACTTTGGCGATCAGGTATAATCATTCTTTCATGTATTTCCATTGTGTTTTGTAGCTACTTTGGGTATTATCTTTTTGCTTTCAATTTAATTGATCTAATCTAAAACCTAGAAATTACCCTCAGTTACATCCTTTTTTCTTGTTTTTTTCCTTTTCCTGTTCCTTTTGTTTTTGTTTGTAAATAGTTTGTTTTTTTGTTTGTAAATATTTTGACTATTTGTAAATAATTTGCTATTTGTTTGTTTGTTTTTTTCTTTCTGTCATTATGTTTTCTTGGTTCTCTTGGTTTCTGTTTTGTTTTGTTCTTTGGGGGGGGTTTACCTATTCTTTCCCATCTTAAAATGGGTTGTTATCTAAAGCATACTTTGGTCATTAGGAGAGAAGTGGTTTAGATATTTTCAGGTTTTTTGATTGAGTGATTTTGTCCTCAATTCATTGTTTCATGCTTGTTGTCAACAAGAGTTGTGGAAAGTTTTGAAAACAAGGTGCAAAGAAAGTAACCTTCTTTAGCTCCTCTAAATCTCTCACAAATCTATAAGATCATCTCCTCTTGTAATGGTATATTTGTCTTAGGGTGATAGTGTTGCAAGTTTTGAGTGAAAAATCAAATTTCCCAAGTGTTGTCTTGAGGTCCATGGTAGTTTTCAACCCAGATTAGATGTTTAACATCTGACATATTGAAAAGAACTAAATGAAATATCTGAAACTCTATGAGAAAACAAAAAAAAAGGAAAAAAGAAAAGAATTATCAAAAGAAAAGAGGATTCAATATGAATGGGTGATTCCAGTATCTCTACCGGGGCTATGGACGCCTGGCTGGCAGTAGAGCAATGCTGTGAGAAAACTAGAGGTATCTCCGTCGGGGCTATGAATGCCTGACTGGTAGCAGAGCAATGCCCAGGATATCATTGCATGAAGGAAATCAACTCATGTAGCTCAAATCTTGCACATTATTATTCAAAAGATGAAGAAAACCTTATGAAAGGATGATGCACTATCAAGCACACACATTGATTCAGGGGGTGGCCATTGATTGACTTACATTTGAGATTCTAACTCTACCTTGTTTGTTATAACTAACCCAACTGGAGTTCTGATGTTCATGAACCAGGAGTTCTGGGTAGATGAATCTTTCAGATTCATGAAAATGGTTAAACCATTTTCCCAGCTGAGTCACCATTTTTTATGCCTTGCATAACCACCCCACTTTGATCTGGATCAAAATGGGTCCCCCTTCTCTTTTTGGTTACTTGCTTTCCTCTTTGGAATTCTTTTGTTTTCCTTTTAATTTTGACTTTTGATCTATCTGATTTAATCTTGGTCCTGTCTCAACCTAAGTTGGTTTTCTCCTTGCTAGGAATTCACTAAAATATTTGTAAGAAATGGTGAATTTATTATAATATGTTTTATTTGTTGTTGAGGACTAATGCAGACCTTCCTTTTTGTAGGGTTAAATCCTACACTTGATGATATTTCTCAGCTAAGGCTCGGTTGCAAGGCATTCCTCAATCCAGTTGATCATAAAAATCAGCTAAGGCAAAGTCGGTAGGACCTTGGCGGTGTCACAACAATTAGAAATCATATACAGGCATTTCTCGCCAAGACATCATTCATCGTCTTGGCAACTAAGAGTTTCCTATCGGCGTAAGTTGGTCTTCGGGGGACTGTCTTGGCAAAATCTCCATGTCTAGCTGACCGCTGTCAAAAGGATTCATATATCAGCATAAGGTTTTCTCCCTGCCAAGAGGTCTCGGTGAAAGTTTCAAGTCTCACCGACCGCCAACAAAGCAAACACACTTCGGCAGGACTCAACTGCATCGGGGTAATGTCTCACCGAGCAGCTCTAGTCACACTGACATAGCGTGGGGGATTCTATTAGTATGTCTTCGAGGAGAGAATAAAAGTGTCTTTTCGACAAGGAGGGGTCCCATCAAAGGTCTAAGGTTAGCAATAATTTTTCCTTTGGCAGGAGATCTTGCCGATTGGCATGGGTCTCGCCGAGGGGAGTTGCATTCGCCGAAGGATAATACCTTCGGCATAGTGTCTAGCCGAAGAGTTGGGGTCATAGCAACAAAAATGACATAGGCAAGATGGAGTGGCTTTGGCCAAAGGTCCCATCGATGTGAGATTGTCTCACCGAAAGGACAGAAAGATCTCGCCGAAAGACCTAAGGTTCAGCAAGATGTCTCATCGACTAAACAACCTCTCCCTAAACTCAAATGAACACTCGGCGAAGGATAAGACCTCGGTGTAAGGTCTTCGTGAAGTTCAAAGGTCACACCGAAATGAAAGAACTCGGGGAGACTCCAGAAGCATAAAGGGGTTCGGGGTAAGGTCTTCCCGAAACATTATAGTCTCCCCGACATCAGAGATGAGCTCGCCCAAGGAGTTTGGCATCATCATAAGTCTTGCTGACAGAATAAGTTCGGGGAGAAAAAAAAAGCTCATCATAGGGTCTTGGCAAAGAAGGAAGGTCCCACCGAAGTAAAGTAGTGTCAAAAAATTATTTCGCCTTCACCATAGGGTCTGGGTGATTACACAGAGCTTCACCAAAACAAAATGGGCTCGGAGAGAAACAAAGGACTCACTATGATGTCTCCCCAACCTGATAATGTCCTACCGACTAGTGAACAACTCGTCGAAGGAAGAGGACCTCAGTATAAAGCTCGGCAAGAGTGAAAGAAATCAGTGAAAGGTCCTGCCGATACAAAAGAGTCTCGGCGACATGCAAGGGAGTCGCCATAAGTCTTTCCAACAAAGGTTCACCAAGGGTTTTCGGGGAAGATTTAGACTCTTTCCGGGAGGTCTCGACGACTATGAAAGTCACACCAAAGCAAGAGGAGCATGAGCCCAGAGGATAAGAAGGCTATTGGGGAGACTCCAAAAGAAAACAAAAGCTTTGCCATGTGGTCTCAGTGAAATGAAGAGGCATCGGCGTAGCAATTGGAGCTCGCTAAGAAGTCTCAGTGACCCCGAAGTGTCTTGCCGAAAGGAAAAGGAGCTTGTGGAGAGGAAAGACGTGCGCCAAGAGCTCTCAGCAAAATCAAAGTGTCTTTCCAATAGGAGTAGGCTAGATGGAGATGAAATGGGCTCTCGCCAAAAGATGGTGCTTTCGGTGTAGTGTCTCACTGACTCATAAAGGTCATACCAAAACAAAGGAAATCAACAATGGAGCTCGGCAAAGGATCATACCTTCGCCATAAGGTCTTGGCGAGGAGGTAGAGTCTGGCCAAAAAGAAATGAGCTCGAGGGGGACAGAGGATATCGCCATAAGGTCTCTCTGACCATAGGAAGTCTCGCCGACATGAAGGGGCCTGCCAAAGAGTAAACGGCATTGACATAGAAATTTGAGCTCGCTAAGAAGTCTCGGTGACTCGGGAAGGTCTTGACGACAGTAAGGGGAACTCGAGGAGACTCTGAATGGATGGAACAAGGTCAGTAAGATGTCTTGTCGACCCGATGGTGTCTCAGCGATGAGAGATGCTATAAGAAGGACATCGGTATGGCTCCCACAGCTCGCCGAAACGTCTCACTGACTGACCCAAGTCATGCCGATAGCTACAAAAGGATGAGATCGCATTGGGGAGACATGATGAGTGTCTCACCGACATGCTATAATGTTCGGACCACTTTTGACTGCCAAGGAATCCCATGTGGCCTCTGTTCCTCCAATCAGATGAGGAAATTGACCGATTGATTGTTCCTGGGAAAGAAGGCCAAATAGAATGCAAACCAGATGGACTCTTTCTAACAATAGGTGACGATGGATCGGCTCGGGTGATAAAGTGAAGATCTAAAGAGGCCTGATGGTGCTTCCAGAAGTGGTCAACGGATAGAAAGGTCCAAAACATAAAGGAAGTCGAGGGATAGGAGCAACCGTGACTCACAGGGACAGTTGTGGCGACCACTGGCAAGGAGGTAGATCAACATTAATGAAGATATTATGAGCATCCAGGACGACCCCAACAGATTTCAAAGATGGACATGAAGACAGGAGAGTTAATGTTGCAGCTACCAAAAGATCTAAAAGGCATCTCCCGG
This sequence comes from Sequoia sempervirens, assembly GCA_007258455.2. Lineage (NCBI taxonomy): Eukaryota > Viridiplantae > Streptophyta > Pinopsida > Cupressales > Cupressaceae > Sequoia > Sequoia sempervirens. The sequence goes on along the minus strand of VDFB02098519.1, from coordinate 29,182 downwards.
GGATAGAAATCCTTCATCAGCATGGACATCAAGGCTTCACATTGAATACAGCTTTGACTCTCCTCAAAAGATCTTAGAGCCAACTCTCTTGGAAGCAGATATTTTGTAAACCCTAAGATAGGGGGCCAGTGAATTCTTGTTGGTACACTCTGTATATAAGGAATTCTTGCCTCTTTGTAAAGGTTGGAACCTACGTAGATAGTTAGAACTTTTAGGGAACTTCTACAGTTAGAATTTTTAGAGTTAGAGCAGATAGTTAGAAGACAATCTGGGAACCAGTAAGTTAGTAGAAGGAGATAGAGTTGCCTCTTGATTCTTTGTAATAGGAGTTTTTTCTTCCTTCTTGGTTAGGATTTAGATTCAGATTCAGAATAGACTGATGTATCTTTCAGCTTTCGTAGTGTAAATGGAAACAATCTGGAGAAACAGATTCTCTGTACACTGGTGATTGTGCCAGCTTTGTAAATATTGCTTATCTATTTTATTGATAGTAGAAGCAATCAGAGTTTAATCTACTTCATGTTGTGTTCTTGAATGATATTTGTCTTAATTGATCATTTGATTTGTGAAGTCTTCAAGGAATGAAATGTTATTTGTGTTTCATTTAAATGGTAGCCAAAAATCTATTATCTGAATTAGCACTGAGAATGAAAGAGGTTGTGTGTCAATCACAAGCTTATCTTGTTCTGCAGTTTTAGTTTATAATTCCTTGAAGTTAACAAGTCTAGTTAAGGTTGGATGAACTATTGTTCTTTTTTGTTTCAAAGCCCTGATCTATCTTTTTTTATGTTTTCTTTAAAACCCCTGGTTAGAATAGGTTTAGATTCATGCTTGATCTTAGAACGATCCAGAAGCTCATACCAGCAGGCCCCTTGAATATTACTGTTGCATTGACCATTGAGTAACATCAGCATAGTTGAGACCCAACTACAAAGACCTTGGGAGCTAAGGCATCCATGTGTTTCCTTTCTCTTTTAGGAGAAGTAGAATAGTAATATTCTTCTTGCATTGTTGTAGTGCCAAAATCACCATCAACAAGTATGATGAAACAAAATCTACCATCCATACGCACGATGTTCTTTGTCTAAATCTATATGGCTCAATAACTCTATATGTCCTAGTAGGACCTACGGCTGTAGACACAGTCTTTGATGTTATCCCAGAGTCAGATCTATTCAGGATGAAGTTAGGCATACCTTGGCTATCTTCCATGAATGGAATCACCTTCGTTATCCACAAATGTTTAAAATTCTCCCATGAAGGTGTTGTACATGTAGTGAATGACACTGGATACCAACCTCTAGTATCCCATGGGGGATATTCATTAGACCACTTTTGGCCCACCCCGATTAGTCCGTTCCCTCCAAGAATAGATCTACTTTACAAAAACTATGTGAAGTATAAGACCAGGGGAAAAGGACAGCCAAAATTGGCTCTTTCGATGATACAGTAACCAGCTGCTTCCCCTTCTTGAAAATGAAAAGAGAAGCTACCCCATCCTCAGGATGGCTCTCCTCCTCCTCTTTTTAGGGAGGAGTTTTGGATGAATATGCCTGGCTTTTATCCACTGAGGCTAATGATACCACCCTGGCATAGAACTAAGATTAGGATATCAAACCTCCCTACTAAACCACCTAGACCTTGGTACTACTTCTATGGTAGAGGAAAAGGTCCCCATGGGGAATCTTCTATGTCTCGGAATCCATGGCCTCCTACCACTTCTATTCCCAAGATAGTAAATGGGAAAAGGCCCCTTGTTGAGGCATTAGAGCTGACTCCCCCTACCATTTCTCAACCTGCTCCTCCTGCTCCCATTCAGGAGCCTGTCCATCCACTGGAAACAACTATGGAGGACACTCCCATGGTTGAGCAGGAGCCTTTTGTTCCTTCACAACCTCTGGTCTCTAGCTTGAAGAGTCATAGAAACCACCTTGTGTGTGAGTGCAAGCACCAGAAAAAGGCTCTCGCGGCTAAGCAAGCTACATTACAGAGGAAGGAAGAGGAGATGACTGCCCTGTATCAAGGCCTCCTCTCTCCTCCCCTCTGCTTCTATTCAACCAAGATCTGCATCGATTCTGGCTTCTGCTGTGAGTATGAATGCACCTGATCCTAAAAAGGTGCAAGTTTTCATCGCTCCTTTGGTAGAGCCACCTTTGTTGATGTCCTACCTCTCCCAAAACCTGTAGATATTTTGAACACTTCGGTGGTATCTGTTGCAGTTTCCTCCTCCTCCTCTTCCTCCACACCTCTTGCCTCATCTCTAGGGTGTTCATGTCCACCAACAGAGTGGAAGGTGGAGAGTGGTCCTTCTAGAAATGAAGGATGTAAGAGGATTCCACCTTCTCCAAAAGGTGGTCCCATGCTAAATTGTTCTATTTTAGTAACAGAATCGATCCTAGCTTCCCCTGAGTTCATCACCGCTTCTGAGTCACTGGGTGATCCTAGTGATGAACCTCAGGCATAGCTTTCCCCATTCGTTGAGGTATGACATGGCACTCTAGTGAAGTGCATGTTTAACTCTCTGGATGAAGTTTCATCCTTGTCAGTGATATTCATGAAATCATTCACCATAGCTCCACAAGACCTGAGTGGAGGAGACCTTGTAGGGCCTTCTTCCTTAGCCCTTGTTGCGGAAGGATTGAAAGCTCCTCCTCTTAACATCCCACCACTACAGGCTCATCCTCCTTCCCCTTATGATGATCTGAAGTTGTAAGCAGATAACCTCTTAGTTGATCAGTGTTAGAGGGAGGCCTCTTCTTTATCTTTAGATTATATGTGTGTGTGTTGTGATGTGTTCCCCCATGATTGTGCTATGTGTTCCTAGATGACCCTTGTCACCCTTGTTGGTGCTTAGATACAAGAGTGGTTTTTGTGTTGTAAACCTTCTTCTACTTGTATTATCATTCTTCCATGTTTGTGATTGAATTTCAAAAAAATTGGGGACAATGCAAAGTGTTGGGGGCATTTAGGCTTCCCTTCAATGTTGACCCAATTTTTTATTTTTACTTTTTCTTCTCGTGCATTCTTCACATGGTCTGATATAGTAGGGAGTTGATGACAGTTCATTTTATATACTATTGTTATACTTATATATATATTCATGAGCAGCTTTGACCCTGAAATATCAGATCACCCCTATGCCCTTTGTTTGTGATGTTTTTGTCTCTCTTAGATTTTCTTTTTTCTTTACTTGAGTTTTCCCTTTCATATGTGACAATGTCATTTCTATAACACTTCATTTTTTAGAAAATGCATTCGTTGCCAACGAATCTTTTCTCGAGAATATTTACAAACCTTTTCAAAGAATCGCATTCTTGACTTAGACCCCTAACGGAACGTGTCTCCTTCATCATGGGTTCACAAAGAAAGAACTTGAGACCTTTCCTTCAAGGAGGGAGCAAATTTGACCTTCCCCTCACAAGGGGGCATTTTCTTCTTTTTGAATTCCTTGATGAATGAACATCTTTCAAAAGAATTCCTTGATGATGAATCAATTTGAGGAAGAAACATCTCTTCTGCACTTTCAAACAACGCATCCCTTGAGTGGACCCCTTTCTTCACACTGGGTTCCTAAGGGATCCCTTTGAAAGCTTTGCAATCTATCGATGGTCTGCATGACTATCTGATTACTTTCTTGTGTGGTCGCTTTCAGACATGTTATATCTGCAGGTAAACATGTTGCTTTTCAGGTGCACCTGTAAAGCCGCTTTCTAACTCTCTGGAGTCTCCCTTCCTTGGATTTCCTCCATGTGAGATATCTTGGGGGATACCTCCCTGTAGTTCTACAGACTTGTAGGGCGCTTCTTCTGAGCTTCCTCCATGCTAGAGATCCTGGGGGTCGCTCCCCTGCAAGTTTGCGGGTCTGTAGGAAACTTTTGCTAAGGTTTCCTTCATGCAAGAGATCTTGGAGGACACCTTCCCTGTAGGTCTGTAGGCCTGTAGGGAACTTTTTTGGGATTTCCTTCATGTGAGAGATCTTGGAGGACACCTTCCTTGTAGGTCTGTGGGCCTATAAGGCACTTTTTTCTAAGTTTCCTTCATGTGAGAGATCTTGGAGGACACCTTCCTTGCAGGTTTGCAGGCCTGTAAAGTGCTTACCTCTCGAGGCTTCCTTCATGTGAGAGATCTTGGAGGTCACCTTCTTGCAAGTATAGGGGCATGTAAGACACTTTCATTCTATAGCTTCATAGTTTTATGGGGCTATGGATTCCTTTTCATATCATACACTTTTGAGCTCGCCAGATTGCAGTCTACTTGCTCAATGGTTCAGGTATAAATTTCTAACCCTATTCACTCTTCAATCTACTTTACCAAAGCACTCATCAGTATCATGCTCGCTAAAGTGGGGGAAAATGTATAGGAGCAAATTTTCACCCTTTACATAAATTCCCCTTTTACAGATCCTCACCTTAGAAAACCAAATCCAAAGGCGAAATTCCACATCACCAAGTTGTCTTCCTTCCACTTGGCATCTATCTGTTGTATTGGTAAAAGAATATTTGTTAGGAATGCTTGTGGGACGCGTAGACATCCACGTGGTGTACTTACATCCTTGATGTATTTTTGTGTCTGAAACTAGAAAAGGCATTACACTTCTTATTGGGAATAATTTGTAACGTCCCTCTTTGACCAACTGACCCCGAAAATGGAAAATTCTTTATCTTCTCCTTCAAATTCTTCCATTCTTCATTCAACTCATCTCTTTTTCCAATCTTCAAGCATTCACTTCATCCTTCTTCATATTTTCTTAGCATTTTCCAGCATTCTCAACACTCCATTGTAGCAACAATACTCCATCAAATCTATTAACCAAGTGTGAAGCAAGCAATGTAGCAGGGGCTTGAGGTTTTGCAACAACTCCCTTCATCGCAGTCGAGGTTGTGGTGATTGTTCAAGCTCTCTTTCTCCGTCATTGGCTAGTGAGCTCTTGGTAGAGGTGGTAACGTTTTGGTCCTCGTCTTTATGATTTGGTTGATTAGATATATATTGTTTTGTAGTGTTATTTGCATTCCTTCCTTCTTTACTTCTTTATCATACATTTCTCTATCATTGGTATTTGGCTATCTATGGAGGTGGAAACACCAAAAGGGGGGTCTGACTGAGGCAGGCCGCTATAAAGCCCCAAAAAATCTCCCCTCTTTCTTGTGTGTAGGTGGATGTGTATTTGGAGCTACCTGGCGAATAGGCGCTTTTTTGAGATTATCTTTGTCACCCTATTTCTTTTTTATTTACTTTATCATTTCAATATCTATTTTGCATACTTTCTCATTCTAATTTTACCATCTAGATTGAACTAGCTAGGCTATTAGTAGGTCTTTTTGGAAGTTTTACTGTGTTCACTATTTTTTGTCCATACGGACGCCAATGTGCCATGCTATCATCCTTGGACAAAGAGTTTTCTAAGGCACATAATCGACTCCAAAAAACTAGCTCACCTAGCCCAAACTAAAGTTAGGGTCTGCAGAGTGATCGAAGGACATTACAGTCCTAATCATTCTCATCCCTCACATCAAACACCCCTTTAGAGTGAGATAAGTTAGGGAAGCCTTCCACTCTTGGCTCTATGTGATCTAGGGCCTTGATGTGGTTGGTCCCCCTCTCTTACACCCATGATATTGAGGAGAAATAGGTAACTTTCCTAAGACAAAGGTGTCTTTCAATAGTTTGTAGTTTCCATAACCATCATCCTGGATCATTGCTTTAACATCGGGTATACTTTGCAGAATGGGTATTTTTGCTACTAAGGTAGAAGCCAGGGATGTGTCAACAAATGAGCTTGATGATGTAGGACCTTCATCATTTTTGGGTATTTGGGGTATTTTATATAACTTGGCCTTAAGACTTTTGCAGTAGTAAAAAGGCTCGAGATCTCCATGGATAGTGATTTATCTGCCTTCAAAAGGAAACTTCACAATTTGATGATAGGTTGAGGCTACAAATTTTAGAGCATGGATCCATGGTCGGCCAAGTAGGATGTTATAGGGAAGATCAAGATCAAGTACTTGGCATGTAGTTTCTGCAATAAGAGGTCCCACCTGAATGGGAAGTGCAATGATTCCTTGTGATACCCATTCTTGGTCGTCATATGCTCTGATGGTGGTACCTTTACTTTCTCCATAGTATCTTCTAAATAACTCATATGTTTGATCAATTGTAGGGTACAAATGTTTAGACCAGCACTTCCATCTACCAAGACTCTCTTGACCTTGTTTTTATGAATACCAACCTCAAGGTGTAAAGAACGGTTATGAGATCGTTGTGATGGTAGGTCTTGCTCGGAGAAGGTGAGAAGATGGTTGGTGATGTGACCTACCATAGCTTGAAACTGATCAGTATCAATATTCTTGTGAATGGATGACTCAGACAAGGCTTTCTCCAATATTTTCCTATGTGTGGGGGATAATCTTAAGATTTTTAAGATAGACATATATGCATGGGTCTTCTTAAGCTGATCTAGAAGATTGTACTTGCTAGGATTAGATGTGGTAAAAGTAGGTTGTGTCCTAGATTGAGATGGGACTCCTTGAATGGTTATTTTTCCATGTTGTGTGGTGACTCCATATTCTGTACTAGCTCCTTTGATGGTGACAACAGTAACAACGCTATCATAGGAGGCAACTACATTGGAATAGGTATATTGCATGCTTGTGTAATTCTTATCTTTTTCATTGTTGTTTTCTTTGTTATGATCTAACATAGGTTCCTATATATCTTAAGATCCTAATTCCCAGTTGGTACCTCAACAAATATGGTATCATTTTCTATGAGATCTTGAATGATGTTTTTAAGTTTCATGCAGTTTGTTGTTTTATGTCCTTTGATTTTGTGAAAGTCACAGAGATCGCGCTCATTGTACCAGGATGGATTCTCTTGTGGTTCTTGGTAGTTTTCAAAGTTGGGAAGTGTTATTATATTTGACTCTACCAACTTCTTCATGATTGTTTTTATAGGTTTTGATAGCTATGTGTACTTGTGTTTGGGATAGTTGTTCCTGTTAGCGATTTTCCTTTGTTGCATCTCAGTTTTATTGATATGATTGTCCTGAGGAGGTGTTGCTTGTTGCACAGTTGGCTGGATGTTAGAAACTTGATTATTATTAGGTCTAGGAGAACTCAGTAAGACCTTTGCATCTACCACACCATCATTTGTTACATTTTTGTTCTTTTCCTAGAAACGAGGTTTCTCATTCGAACTAGTTAAAGGATGGTTGTCTTTATAAGCTTGAGTATTTCCTTGTGAGATTAGATCTCTTTTGATGTTAAGGGCTCTAGGGACAAGTTTTTCATATGATTTGATGCACTGCATTTTCAAGTGGAAAGATAGATCTGGATCTAGATTAGCTATGATGATTCCCACTTGTTGTTCATCGGGAAGAGGCCACTTGCTTTTACTAGCTCTTTGTCTCTATCATTGTAAGAAATTAATGAAAGTTTCCCCTTTGTTTTGTCTAAGAGTATATAGTTCCTCTAGACTAACATCCATGTCAAGATTGAAGGAGAAGTGATCGATGAATTTATCAATGATTTCTTGAAAAGTTTTAATACGAGGAGGTAGATGAGAAAACCAATCCGTAGCATGACTTGTTAAACTTCGAGGGAAGAGGTGCATTAGATATGAATCATTGTAAGCCACCTCCATGAACATGACATTAAATTCTTTGATATGGTCCATAGGACTTCCTCTCCCTTTATATTTATCGAATTTGGGGATTATTAAAATCAAGAGGGAATGGTACAATTGCTATGTTTCAATTGAATGGATATGGACACAAGTTCTATGTATGGGGCTTCTTGATCTTTCCTAGTCGAAGATCATGTATTTCTTGTGATAGCACCTTGAATTATGATGCTAGATCATCTTAGGATTGGGTGGAGGAACATATTATGGTGGGATGATGGATGAGTTGTATGTGAGATTTTGATATGAGAAGGTGTTGTATGGGGTGTATGGTGGTGTAAGATTCTATGGAGGTGATTGTGATATCAATGTATATGTTCCTAGCATGTTTAGATTGACGATGTTTTGTTGAGGATTATAATAGGAACCTTGTTGCTATTGTTGAGCATACTGTTGAGCTAGTAAGACTTTATGTTGAGCTTGTTGTTGTTGTGCCACTAGGGCATGTTGTTGGGCATATTTTTGTTGTTGTGCTACTAAGGTTTCTTGATGGGCTTGATATTGTTGTTGTGCTACTTGTTGTACTACTAAGGCTGCTTATTGAGCTTGATGTTGTTGTTGTGCTAAGGTTGATTGATGAGTTTGATGTTTTTGTTGTTATTGTGCTAAGGCTACTTGTTGTGCTATTGCTTTTTTTGTTGTGTTAAGGTTGCTTATTGTGTTGTTGCTTTTTGTTGTTGTGCTAAGGCTGCTTGTTGATAATCTTGTTGTGCTTGCTATAAGGCTAAGGCATGTGCTTGTAATGTGGGATCAGGTGGTTGTTGAGACATCTGTGGAGGATTATGGATATTGATATTTTGAGTGGGTAATGGATTGGTGATGAAGTGTTGGAGATTCCCTCCGTTCAACATTCCTTGTAAGATGGTAGAATGAGGTAGAGGAATGTATGTTTGAGATCCTGTTTGATTTGGCATAGCAAAGGGGACTATGGGAAAAGATGAGGATGGTGCCATTGGATTATGTGATGGAAATGACACACTAGGACCTTGAGTCCACTGGTTGAAAATGTTTGCTTGTCCCATGTTTTGAGGATTGCCTTGCGTTAGTGATGTATTTCCTTTGTTGATAGGATTAGTTACCTTGAGGGATTGCTTTGAGATGGGTTGATAATGGATGGTGTGGACATATTTTGTGAAACCAATGGTATGGATGAACCCATTGGAGGTTTGGGTAAGGATGTCCCCATTTGCTTCAAGGGTTGACTTTGTGGTATGGTATTGGTATGCCCTTGCTCACCGTTTAGAGATACCTGATCTATATTGCTTTGTGTGATGGTAGGAACACTTGTAGTACTCATGGATGTGGATGAAGAAGGATTCCATTGATATGCTGAGTTGTAGTTAAGTAATGAAGATCAAGAGGTGTGTATATCTTTTTAGGATCTTCAATAAAAGGAGGAGCACTAAAGCTAGGTGTCCAAGTGGTTGTATTAGATGGAGGATTGGTTTCAAGTGTTCCTACAAGTGTATTGTTTTCAAATGAAAGAGCATGTCCAAATTCTTTAGCAAGGCTTGTTGCAATACTGGGAATGTAGGTTTTATTTAGCCATTTTGATGGATTTTTGAAACCTTGTGTTAAATTATTTGCCACAAACATCAGGGAGATAGGAGCTACATTCTCAAAGGCTTGATGTTCCATAATTTCCTCCCTAGTGAGTTCAAATGGGTTGTTTGTGATATCTTCTATCTCATATGGTCCTGATGGGGATGATGGTTGTTTTTTTGGTGTAACTTGACTTCTTGGATCAAATTCTAAAGGATATGGATCACTTGAGATGAACGTAACTTTGGTTTTTTCCATGATTCTCTTGTGTTGTGATCTCTAAGTCTTTACGATAAATTTTGTGTCACCTATGGGAGAGTTGTGTTGATATTTGTGATGTTTGAACTCTCTAGTTTACTCAAACATAGGTAAAAGAGATGATTTAAGTCTTTTGGGAGCAATGATGATAGTGGGGGATGTAAAGATAGGTGATGTTGAGAGCGATCTTTGCAAACATTTTGGAACAACACCTTTGACTTTCTCTTGATGTTTTGATGTTAGGATAAAGGATGTTTATGAACTTGTAAATCTTTAGGGTAGACTTGTGACCTTCAAGATGAACTAGTTCAAAGATGATAACTAACTTTTTTAAATGCATGGAAAAGGATGCATTTCACATACAAAATAGGCAAGTTAGATGGTTGGTTTAATTTGATGTTTAAGTCACAAAGTGTTGGTGTAATCAAAATTTTGCAAAGTTGGATGAAGTGAAAGATGAATTTTGATGAAGGGGTAAGTGAGATGTTTGACCCAATGCTGACTTAAAGTGAACCTTTGTTTTGAAAAGACCAAGGTAGCGAGAATGATGCTAGACCTCTAAAATGTTAAAATCCTAAAGAACCAATGTTGACTTAGATGAGAGGATGGATGGGGATGTTTAGACTTGTTCAAATCCTCCTAGATCTAGCATAAAAGTTTCTTAACAAGTGGTAGCAACTGCGATAAAGCATTGAGGCCCACTTCCTACTAAACTGTGAACTACGATACCTATGTTTGCAATGACAGGATGGAGATCTTCCCCTATGGATTTTTATTGTTCGATGGATCATTTAGAGGAGTTCAGTATCGCAAAAAAGACCAAGATTTTGACTCCAAAAGAATGCATATAGTTTTGGATTGTTTCTTGAAATGTGCTTGTAAAAGTTTGCTACCAACTTGTCTCTATTCTTGTGAATTTTTAAAAGATGTTTCTTGAGAGCTTTTGGACTAAGATGCCTAAGTCTGAAATGATGACCTGTAAACTTAATTTTAGGGATCCTGACTTTACATGAGATTATGTAGAAACAATTCAAGTTTATGGAAGAAATGAATATATTTATTGCCACGAGGGTGGTGGTAATGTGGTCCTTCCAGCCTCAATATCCTCTTCTTCGTCTAAAATGGTTGTTGTGTTTCTCCACTAGGTATTTGTTTCTTTTGTTTCAAAAGTGAAGCTTCTCAAACTGCTAATGAGATCGGTTTGTTCTTCGTTAATGAGTTCAAAGTTTGGTTGAATTATGGCACATGGAAGATTAGGTTGTTCAATGGGAGCAATTAGTCTCCAAATAGTCATGTGGGGTTCATTTTTCAATTTATCTTGCTTAATGAGTTCATTTTATAAACATTTGTCTTGATTATGTTTTCAAACTAAATGTTTATGTCAAAAACATCATAACTTTCACAATGTCCATTTCATGAAAATTATAAGATTAGAGCCATAATTTCCTATGTTGGCTTTGGAAAAAATATGGATTTGAGATCAATGTCAAGATATTTAGAAATCGCTAAGGATAAATCCTTAGGACTATAGCATAGAAAAAAGTATCTCTTGCTTGATATGGGAATGATTAATGATAAATTGAACCTAATGACACCTTGATTTAGTGTTGTGAGGTTTTTTAAACATCCACATTAGGTCTTGGGCCCTTGTGAATTAATAAGAATTTTATGATGCCTTGCAAAAGTGTTGTGAAGTGTTGTAACACACTTTCACACTTTTCTAGGATCTTACTATTATATTTCACTTAAATATAACCTCTTTTTATCATTTACCAAGCCTTATTTCAAAGTGTTGTAACAAACTTTCACACTTTTCTAGGATTTTCATCAATAATTTGACCCTTTCTTATGCTTTAATTGGCCCCATTTTACACTTATAGGCCTTACTTAAGTGTATTTTTGAAAATAATCCCGATGAACATCATTTAATACATTTAATTTCCAACACCCACTTAAAATTCCTAAGTGGGGCCCATTGCCACTAGAGGTGAATGAGTCCCCTTTGGCACAAAAATCAAAATAATTTCAAAATTTTGGGGGGTTATTATTTTCTAAGACCTAAGGTTGGCCTGTGATGTGGTATTTTCAGGAATTATTGCATAATTGTGTATAAATATAGGGTTTTCCCTCTCATTTCACCCCCAACAAAAATTCACCCATTTATTCATCATTCATTATCCTTCTCAAGTCAAGTAAGCTAGGGTTTTAGCATTTTAAGTCATCAAGATAGCTCTCTAAGGCATTCAAGGGCAGATTCTTCATCCATTGTTGCAACAATTCAAGATCTATCATCATGGTAAGTTTCTAATTCCATTATTTCATGTTCATGCTTCATCTTATTTCTCCATTTGGTTTAATTACCTAAACAGGGTTTGACCACGGCAAACCCCTATTCCCTAACATTCAACATTTCTCTGTCTTTCTTTGTGTGGTTGTAGATCTGACTACTTTGAAGGCTTGGAGATAATTGAAGAATAGGTTGCAAACTTGTTGAAGTCATATCCCTACTGGAAAGGTCAAAATATTCACAAAAAGTCACTTATAATGTCAGAAATCAAGCTTTTAGATCCGGACACCTGTAGATTCAGATTAAGCAGACTGAGAGCTACAGATTCCACTTTCAGGTTTTGAGAAAAGTCAAAGTGGGCTCATACACCATTAGTGGCGTATGAGTCCCACTATACCTATTTTTTAGAGATTTATGTAGATTCAGATACCCATTTGGCTAAAACAGGCTCCGATGTAGTTTTCCAGATCTGGGACTGATTTGCCCAGAATGGCGTATGAGTCCCAGTAGGTCAAAATTTTAGAATCAGTAATATTTCCAGTCTCCAATCTAGCCTCTAAAAATTTCTAGGTGCACACTTTTAGTTTTACAGTTTTTTGTTTTGTTTCATGATCATTTCTAGGTCATTTAGTATATTTTTGCATATCACATTGTGTTTTCAAACATTTCATGTTTTCTAAGTTTGCACTTGGTGGTAAACCGTCAATTGTTGTTATCACTTCCCTAGAACCTTCCCTTTGTCATATTTCAATCTTCCTTGCATTGAAATCTCAAGGGTTTGTTCTTGAGTGAAAGATGGAAAATAATTTCTCTTCGTTTAGGTCCAAAACCCTAGAAGCAAAAGAAAGACACCTATTTTATATGTTTCAAGGACAAGCAATAATATCAAGGCTAACTCAAGAGGTCCATATTTAAGCTAAAGTGTTTGAAATTTTGAGGAAGATAGTGAATGTTTTTTTTTGCATCATTTTAGAACCAAACAAAGTGTTAAACTAACTCACAATCATTACAACCCTAGGTTCGAAATGGCTATATTTGTTGAGTCCCCACCCATATTTCTCCAAATACTTAACAATGCAAAAAATTAGAGATTTGGAGACACTAGATCCCCTCCATGGCACACGCTTTTGTTTCTATAATTGAATGGTACAAATGTGGGGCAGCTTCAGAATGATCGTTCATGCACCAACAAATATTAAGGATTTTTTGGTTTCTAAACAAGGGTATGATCGTTCATGCACCAACAAATATTAAGGATTTTTTGGTTTCTAAACAAGGGTTCATAATAAGGGCTTCTAGTTTAGGGGGTGCAATGATAAAATCTTTCAAGAGGTCTCCCAACCCTTGGAACAAGGGTTTTACACATCATAAAGATATTGGGGGAGCTCTATCATGCACCGCTTCCCGTTGATCATAATTTTCATTGCAACCACACATTTATGTCGTGGCATGGAAGAGCTTGGCGTTAGTTCGTTACCGCTTGGATCATTCCCTTGGGGTGAGTAATTTTTCCCACCAAGGTAGGCCCTCTAAAGGTAAACAATAGTGAGGAATTACATCCGTAGTTTGAACATCTTCATTCATATAAACAAAGAGAGAACACACACTTTGCCTTTTTCTCACACTCATAAAGGGGGTTCAATTTTAATCCAAATTGAAAGATGTAGGTGATTTTGCAAAGTGTTAAAGAATGTTTTTGTTTCTCAAGGTCACCAAATGGTGTGAGAGAATTGCATATGCATCCACTAACAACATTGAAAATCACAAAACATAGCAAACAGTTATAAATTTTAATCCTTCAAAGCAAAGATGAGTTCGTTTTAAGCACCAATTGAAATATGAAGTTGCCTTGTTCAATTTTAAACCCAAAAAACAATGATGAGATGAGGGTTCAATTTTATTCCTATTTGAGCATTCTTTTTAAACCCGATGAAAATTTAGTGCATGTCCTAAAGTGGAAATTGGAAAGCATAAAAGTTGGGTTATAATTGCCCCAAAGTGTCAAACACTTGTTACAATCACAAAATTTTAAGATAAGGAAAGACTTTCTTCACTTGAGCTCCATGTCTTTCAACCTACAAAACCTTGTTAGTCTAACAACTAGAACATAGTCAAAGGTGCATCAATGATTAGATAAATTAAGGAAATTAAAGTGCATGTCAAAAAATGATCGTAAAGTTTCTTACCCTAGTTGGGCATCATTGAACATGATAGCATCATAGTTTGAAGTCTGGGCATCACTCGAGTGAAAACGGGCATCGCTCTATAGCAGAAATAGAGAGCACGATAGCATCAGGATTTGGCTCAGCATTGCTACTTATAGTAGCGTCGCATTTTGAAATTTGGAGGTGTCAGTTTGGGGAAGTCGGGTGTCACCATTTGAACTTTTCAATACCTCTATATTAAATCGGTGTCGCCAAATTTAAATCGACGTTGGTGCATTTAATTGGCATTGGTGTTTCAAATTGTAATGGCGTCGCTATCTGGCAACACTCTTCAAAGTGCATCATTGTTTGTGTTTGGGCGTTGTTGCATCCTACAAAACAACAAACAAGCAGAATTTGAGCTAAAAACTAGTTAAATTAACTATTTTCCCTCCTTCTAGCGCCAGAATGTGAGACAAGGAAATGTTAGGGTGGGTCGATTATGTTTGATCCATGATGAATCGAAGCACAATCTGTCCACTAACCTCAATCTACCAAACAAGATCATTCAAATTGAGAAGATTAAACTAAACATTTAATTGAAATTGAAAGTTACAAACTACAAAAAATAGCTAAATTCCTACTCTAACCCATTTGAAACTTATCTTGTTTTGGAATTTGTGTCATGTTGATGTGAAACAACGACCCTTTCCCAATCCTGTGATTAGTGAGCCTATTTCAATCTATTTTATTGAAGAGAATCGATGAAACCATTGTGATTAATGGATGAAAACCTAGTTTATGCTAAATTAAACATTATGCAAACTAAATTAACATGATTCTATGCTAAAAATGATCTAACTATGCAATTGCTAAGCTAATCTAAGCTAATTTTAAGCAAAAATATGGAGACCCTAATTCATATACAAATGAAGATGGATGCATGGAAGCCATTAATGGATACTTTAAGCTATTATGCAACTAAAATAAACTAAAACAAGCTAAAAGTGAGTGAAATATGAGTGTGAGTGCATATGAATTCAACAACATGAGTTTGCTTTGAAAAAGATGGATCCATTTGTCTCCAAATAGTGACCTATTTATAGGAAAGAAAATGAGGAATGTAGGGTTGAGATTGAAAAGATTAATCAACAGTCAAAGATGAAGGAGATGAGAGGCATGGATCATGTATTTTCATCAACGGGTGAGAATGCAAGATGGGATTTAATCAAGGGTTCATATTTGCTCCAAACAAACACACTTTTGACCTACACACACAGGTCAAAGGTGACTTGTTCAAAAGTTTAAAGGTTAAAACTTGCTTAAGAAGCTAAGTGAAAATATCCCTTTTTCAAATGATGGAGGAATAAGAATATTCCTTAGAATATTCATTTGGGTGAGGAAAAAGGAATTTTGCAAATTAAAAGAAAATTTTAATTGTGCAAAAAAGGAGATAAGGAATATTCCAAGGGAATATTCCTTTTTAGATGAAAATTAGTTTAATTGCCAATTAAACAAGATTTAATCATGTAATTAGGGGATTTGAAGGAATAAAGTAATATTTATTAAATAATTTAATAAATGGGGGGGAGAGAGATGAAATGATATTTAATTAAATAACTTAGGGTTATTTATTTTAATTATCCCTTCAATATTGAGCCCTTAAATCAAAATGAATTATTTAATTCATTAAGCCCATTTTAACACATCTTCTTATACTTTAGATAATTATGTGAATTATCTAAGTATTCACTTTTACTCAACTCGACATCTATTTTAATTGTTCAGTTAACTATTGATTTAATGTTTGAGTGGCGTCTTCGAGTAATCTCTTCGTCTAACCATTCAATCATCCACTTCTAACTCAATTGCGTGTACATGCAGATTAATTAAATATTGTTATTTAATTAATTAAGTGTTGTGTGTGCATTCGAACAGAGAGTTGCTTTAATCAATCTTTATCTTTGTCATGCAAAGATATTTCTTATGATTTCAAATGCCGAACTGAAGATTAAATCATTTATTTAATCTTTAATTCTATTTCTAATTCAAATCACTCATGTCACTTCTATTAGTTAACAGAATGCATGACTAATCAGTCAATCTCTAATTCGTCCTAATCTTTCAATCTTGGCCTCTGTTGCCTCAATAATCAATTTTCTATAAATTGATTTGTCATTCTTTCATTCCAATCTTCGAATCTCTAAACTTCTAATTTGATAACTTTGAGAGCACTTTGTCTTGAATCTTCTTCGATATTTTACAATCATTATCATTAGGCTATACTTGCACGAACTTGAAAATCTGAGGGCAATTATACTACATAAGCAAAATGGAGAAGGGAAATCAAGATGAATCATGGAAATACGTTTGAAAATTGGTGAGATTGTTCTAGTTTTAATTACGCTTTTACTTTCCCATGTTCTTTGTTGCTTAACGAATGAATTTGCATTTTAGATTTTAGTATTGTATGCATGTGTGCTTCTAATCTATCTTCCTTGTTGTCTATTGTGCAAAGGCTTGTTTCCATTTTCGCATCGCTACAAAAAGGTTAATCAACAGTCAAAGATGAAGGAGATGAGAGGCATGGATCATGTATTTTCATCAACAGGTGAGCATGCAAGATGGGATTTAATCAAGGATTCATATTTGCTCCAAACAAACACACTTTTGACCTACACACACAGGTCAAAGGTGACTTGTTCAAAAGGTTAAAGGTTAAAACTTGCTTAAGAAGCTAAGTGAAAATATCCCTTTTTCAAATGATGGAGGAATAAGAATATTCATTTGGGTGAGGAAAAAGGAATTTTGCAAATTAAAAGAAAACTTTAATTGTGCAAAAAAGGAGATAAGGAATATTCCAAGGGAACATTCCTTTTTAGATGAAAATTAGTTTAATTGCCAATTAAACAAGATTTAATTATGCAATTAGGGGATTTGATGGAATAAAGTGATATTTATTAAATAATTTAATAAATGGGGGGAGAGAGATGAAATGATATTTAATTAAATAACTTAGGGTTATTTAATTAAATAAGATGACTTAGTGAATTAAATTAAATGTTTTGATTTATTTAATTTAATAGGATGAAATGTTAGCGTGAAGGAAGATGAATTAAGCCGATTTTGATGAATTAGGTTAATGGATGAAAATGATGCAATTAATTAAATAGCTAGGCTAATTTAATCAATTAAGTGAAAAGAAGATGGGTTTAAAGAGGAAATGATGTTAGTAAATTTGTTTCGAGTGTATGATATCGTTTAAGACATTTTTTAGTGTCTACAGTTAGACTATAAGGTTATATGATTTTTTTCTAGGATTTTTTTATAGTAGATAAGTTATATTTCATATATCAGTAATTATTCGGCCGAATATACCATGTACACTATACATTATATGCAATTTTTTGTTAATTTCAATACTATAGATATGGTCCTCTGAATTATAATTTATTGAAAAGACTTAAATTACTTAATTTTTATGAATAAAATACATGCAATCTTTCATTTGTAGTTACAAAGCAATTTGATCTCCATTTGAGATCTCAATGGCTTGATTTTTGACTTCTCAATTTTTCTTAAATATTTTTTTGATCTTACATGGCATATTTGGAAATCTTGTGGAATACATTTAATGTTCACATTCTTAAGAAAATCATCATACAATGAAAGAAATTTGATCATACATATAAAACACATATTTTTGCAAGTGGACTCTTGAAGATGCTTGAGATTTTTGTTCAAAGTCCCTTGATTTTGAAAGATATTTAAACATTTAAGATCATAAATTGTAATATATAATAGAGCTAATAGAATTTTTTTGTCAAAAATTAGGAAGCTTTGAATTTTGGAACTAAAGAAAAATCAAGCCAATAATTAGTTATACTAAATA
Organism: Sequoia sempervirens; assembly: GCA_007258455.2. Classification (NCBI taxonomy): domain Eukaryota; kingdom Viridiplantae; phylum Streptophyta; class Pinopsida; order Cupressales; family Cupressaceae; genus Sequoia; species Sequoia sempervirens. The sequence continues at coordinate 11,382 of VDFB02098519.1, read as the reverse complement.
CTAGATCAATCATTAGTGTTTTTCAGACATTTTGTTGGATAATATTTGACTTTCGAAAGGGTATGGTAGTGATAGGATTTAACCATTAGATTAATAATTAATAATTTAAAGGAATATGATCTCTTTAGTCTACTATATGAAGGTCTTTGATGGATAGTTGTTAAATAATTTTTTTTTTTAAATGGTTTAAAGTGTGTATAGTAATGCAAAAAATTGAAACAATTAGATCAATGCTTTAGAAGTAAAAAAGAAGATTTCAAAATTAAACTTATTTTTAAAAGTAAGAAAGAAGTAAGAATATAATTAAATAAAATAATAACAAAGATGAAAAAGATTAAAATATAAAATGTTCATAAAATATTAGAAACTAAATTTTATATGTAATTTTTTAAAAATAATATATTTAAAAAATAATATCAAATATATATTTTATAACTAAAATTATAAATGAATCTTTAAAATAATAATATATATCATTTAATAATATTTAAAACAAATAAGAAAATAGTTATATAAAATTTTAACATAAAAAAGTTCCAACCAAAATTTTTGGTGTCTCCTTACAAGGTGACTTACGTTACTTTTACTTAGGGAAAAAATTACAAATTTAAAAATAGACCCAAATAAATATTGGGATTGTGATGGTATAATAAGTTAGTGTAGAAAGAGTAAGATTAAGTAAGTTTGACTTAAGATATTAGAGTATTGTAGTGGTGAATATGGCACATTCAATTATTTGTTCTGTTTTTTTGTTTTTGTTTGATTAGGGTTGTTTTAAATGTAATAATTAACTTATATACAATTTATTTTTGTATAAATTTAGTTCATATTTTAATCTTTTGTATCATTAATTTTCAAATTTTCATTTTTGGTCTATTACTTTATTATTTCTCAAATTAAATCATATGTGTGTGTGCGCAAATCTAACATAGCTCAATTTTATAGTCACAAATTTAATGGCATCATTTTTAAAATTTAAGCTTCAAATTTTTTATTTGTAAAATCAAAAAATTAGTACAATGCATAAACTGCCAATAACAACTATGAAAACCATTAGATTTATGCTAACAATTCCAATCTACTAATGAAGAATGAGAAAGGAAATGCAAGAAATACGAAAACTAAGCAAACATTATACCTTCTAGCATCCTCATCAATTTACCTCCATTGTCCTTATGAATCTTTGTGATTCGAGTTGTTGTTGCTCTCAAAATTACACATGCACTAAAAAAAAAGCTCAAGAAGATAATGATTGAGAGATTTCAAAGTTTGTGGTTAGCTTGAAAGAGGATGAAAGTTGTATTTATAGAGGATGTAGCTTCAATCGACGGAGAGGATGTGATAGAAAATCGATGGACAAGATCGAAGGAGAGAATGTGCATGGGAAAATTGCCCATTTTGAAAATGGAAGATAGAAGTTAAGTGGAGAAGGAGAAATGTGGGAAGTGGAAAAGGAAATAGAAAAATGGAAGAGTTAAGTGGAAGAAAGAAAGAGTTAACTAAAGAGAAAATATGATGAGTGGGGGTTAAGTAGAGAAGAAAATAAGGCAAGTTTAAAATAAATAAATAAAATTTATCTATTTTCAACCACATGTGAATAATTAAATAAATAAACATATTTATTTAATTACAGAAGAAATTAAGTGAGTAATTAAATAAATAAAAATATATTTATTTAATCATAAATGAAATTAGGGATTAAATAATTAAAGATAATAAAAAAGAATCGATTAATTAAAATTGTTTTATTAATGAATAATGAAGAAAAAAAGAATATTTAATTATCCTTATAGGAAAGTTAGGATAATTAAATAATTTAAAATTATTTAATTATAAAAAATAGGAAGAAAAATGAATTTATGGTTAGAAGAAAGGAGTTAGCCTATATTTAATTAAGTTAAACAAAAATTAAGCCACAAACATAAGACAAGTTTTAGTGTCTACATTATTAATGACCATTTCATTAACCATTATGAAATGAATTGATAAAAAAATTATATTGATTTATAAACTTGATTATTTAATTTAAAACCCTTCTCTCATTCCATCTAAAAATCATTTTATCAAAAAAAACTTACTAAAATTTAAAATCATTTAAAAATTATATAAATAACTTACTAAAATTTCATAAAATAATTATGAGAACATGTTGAAAACCCTATCATCCATTAACTATGCTTGCTATATTGACAACATGGTCAAAAGGTCATTTCTACATGCTCGGATATCAATTCCAAAGACCCAAATCTAAAATGAGGGTGCTAACTAATAAATTTTTTAAATTAAAAATCTTGTGTCATATTAAAAACACGAAAGAAAACATGATAAATCACCACCTACCATTTATCGTGATATTTTCCTAGCATAAGAAATGGGCCCGGGAAAATAAGTATCGGTTAGGGGAAACATACCAGTAGCTGTCAAGGCTAACTTCGCACATTCGTGCAGAGTGCAAAATAGGTCCAATTTCAAAAACAAAAAGTTGTGCTTCTTCGTAAGTGAGTTAGGACCTTAAAAAGAAAAAATTGGCTTTTGGGTATTTAAAACATGCCTTGTGGAACCCATAAAGCCAAAGGTGCTCAAAAAGGAGGTTTTTTAACCTCTGTCCCCTACATCTTCATTATTTCGCCCATACCCATTCATTATAAATCCAAAAAAAACTTTAAAAATGTCTATTTACAATTATCGTTTAACCTATTTCAAGTTACGTTTGTATGTGGGCCTGATCAAAATATCACGTGGGTCCGCTAGGAGGTGGTCACTTTAATCGCAACCTCATCACATTACAATGCGAACCACGTGCCCCATATACCTTCATCAAACCATGCGTATGAGTTAACCACGTGCTCCATATGCCTTCATCAAACCACGTGTATGTGTTAACCTAACTGCGGGTTGCTGAGCAGCTTTAATCCCTAAACTCATCATCTCCTACGATTTCCTTCTAGAATTTTCATGGCTACCTCCTCTCTCCCACCGTCGACTTTTGCTCTTGCGACCATGGCAACGTCCTCCGGCTCCCTTCTGCTGCAAGTAACGTCTCCACCTCTCTTCACCTGCAAGATTGTTTGTTCAACAGTGGGTTTTTGTTGGCTTCGACGATGTTTGAGTGCATTTTGGTGTGTTTAAAAATCATTTATGTGTATGGCATTAAGGGTTTGACTGTAATCATTTCTATTTACATGTGACTGGTAGAAATTTGATCCCTTTTGAATTATGTTGTCTATGGCATCGAGGGTTTGACTGCTATGCCTTTTTTTGAAATTATTCTATGAAGTAATCACATGTAATGTGATTTAAACAAAACATTGACGGAATTTTGACCAAGTATAATCATGAAATTTAATGGGTATATAATCTTGAACTTAATCTTCAAAGTTTTTCTTATGTAATCTTATATGGAGCTGCATAAAACGTCTCCACCTCTCTTCACCTACAAGATTGCTTGTTCAACAGTGGGTTTTTTTTTGCGTCGACGATGTTTGAGTGCTATGATTTCTTTTGGCATTATTCTATGAACTAATCTCATGTAATGTGATATAAACTAAACATTGATGGAATTTTGACCAAGTCTAATCATGAAATTTAATGGGTATATTGTCAAACACCAATATAATCATAAAATTTTATAGGTTTCAACTTTTGCCCCAAATTATTGAGGGGTTTTAGGGTACGGGTTAATGGGGTTTCGAATCCCTACATTATAAGAATTAAAAAAATGATGGGTATACAACTTTTTGTCCCAATTTCTAAACCAGTTTTAAGATTACAATTTGCAGACAATTATATATATATATATATACATATAGTCAAATCTTGTAGGGTTTCATCATATCAAGCTGTGTAGGGTTTCATCGCATGAAGCTTCACAGACAATGATATGTTCTAATCACATTGTATATATATTTTTGCAGAGAATGATTTATTCTTTTTAGACAATGATATGTTCTTATCAAATTATATATATATTTTTTCAGACAATGATATATTATTTTCAGACAATTTGATATCTTATTATCAAAATGTATATATATTTTTGTAGTCAATGATATATTCTTCTCAAACAATGATATGTTCTTATCAGATTCTATATATATATATATATAATTTGATAATAATATGTCATTGTATGCAAATATATACTTTTATAGCATGAGGCTTGATATATGTATACACGACATGACTGTATATATATATATATACAATAATGCCTTGTAGTGTTTCACCATATCAAGCCGTGTACGGTTTCATCACATGGACCTTAACATGATCCTCTATCAATGTCTGCCATTTAATAATACCCAAGTTTCTTGCCATATATCCCTATAACTCAGTTATCTTTAAAAAACACATTGGAATTATCAGTTTAATATCCCTATAACTCAATTACTTTGCATTTGTTCATATCCTCATGGAAACCCACAGATGCTAAAAATATCATCCAACTACAAAAAGATAAAACCAGTGTTGGTTCAAGCAGAGTTTTCTTTTTCAGCTTAGAGGTAAAACCAACTTCTTGAAGATTAAAACAAACCTTAATCTTCACAAGCATGACTTTAAATTGATCAAAGTCATTTAATGCAGCTCTTCGCTTTTGCACAATTAGTTTCCTTCCCCATGAACTATTCTCCCATCCCTTATGAACCTCAGTTAAATAATAACAATGGATAGTCACTATGCAGCTGCTAACATCAATGGCAACCTCCATATACATTGCATAAAATTTCATTATTTGCTTTCTCAAATTTTATACCTGAAATTTTATACATGGCAACCCTTTCTTTTTTGGTATCTTAGGGATGTCAATTTTGATGTCATTATATATATATATATATATCAGATTTCAAATGCATAATCTTCTATAGATATATGATATAGATATATATCCATATAAGACTACACATATGTAATCTAATATAGATATATATCTATATAAGAGTGTACATATGTAATCTGATATATATATCAGATTATATATGTATAATCTTATATGGATAATAGAAGTGAAAATGAGGAAGAAAACTGTGGGAGATGATGAGTTTATGGCTTAAAGCTGCCCAACAACTCGTGGTTAGGTTAACTCATACGCATGGTTTGATTAAGGCATATGGGGCACGTGGTTAACTCATATGTGTGCTTTGATGAAGGCTTATGGAGCACATGGTTAACAATGTAATGTGATGAGGTTGAGATTAAAGTGACCACCTCCTAGTGGACCCACGTGATATTTTGACCGGGCCCACATACAAACGTAACTTGAAATAGGTTAATTGATAATTGTAAATAGGCTTTTTTTCATTCAACACACCATTGTAATGACCGGTTGATTGGTAGGAAAAATCAAATTTGAAATTCAATCACCACAATTCAATGCATTCAATATACATATTCGAATGATTTTATAAGAGGCAATTTCCAGTGTCATTTTCATTACGAATTCTCATATGCTTTCACTGCATATTCTCTGCAAAATTCAACTCCGTACATATAAAAAAATAGAAAACATATTATACTTCATATGTACGACTGAATTTATGCAAGCCACCTATTTTTTTAATTACACCAAATATAAAATTGATTTCCTATAAGCCACAGCAGAACTTGTGCATAATTGGCCACTGCAAAATGAAATGACATTGTTTCCCACGAAGATTCAATTTGCACATTCCAATGATTTTATAAGAGGGAATTTCCAGGGTCATTCCCTGTATATCCTTTGCAAAATTCAGAGCTTACTAAGGAAACCTATGCACATTCCTCTTAAAAGGGAGCTTATTCATGTTGGTACACCCAAAATAACTAAATTCATGTTTTATTTATCAGTATACCAGATTTACATTTATGTTGTTTGTTTCATTATTTAATATACTCTTTTATATTTATGTACTCAGTGTTTACATTATTTTTGGTCATACAAATTATTCAGTTTTCAGTTAGTTGCTCAAATGAGCATTATCTATTATGTAATCATATCACAACATACAATATATTTATTTTATTTTATCTATTTTCTTCCACTTATTTCATGTGTTTCAATAATCAGATTACATATTTGTATATACATATACATGTACATGTATATGAATGTATATACAGATGCATATATATGTATATGTACATTCATATACATTGTATATACATACATACATGTATATATATGTACCTTCATATAAATATACATATACATATATATGTATATGTACATTCATATACATATACATGTATATGTATATGTACCTTCAAATACATATACATGTACATGTATATGTACCTTCATATACATATACATGTACATGTATATGCATATACAAATATATATACATATGTATATGCATATGTATGTATGAATGTATATGTATACATGTATATGTATATACATAGACATGTATATTTATATAGATATACATATATTTATTTAAAGTCGTGGCACAAAGTATATGCACAATACACACCCTCAAACAGATTCGTGCAACAATTGTCAATAAATATATGTATATGTACATGTATATGCATATAGATATACATGTATACACATACATATACATGTATATATATGTCCTTTCTATTGCACTTTTCCATGTATGGTGCCATCATATGCAATACACACTGTTATTTTCAACTTCATACCAAGGATCAAAACATTGTGGATTTTAATGCTCCAATCAAAACTCTTATTGTTGTGTATGCAATGTTGTAAGGATGATTTGATGTGGGAATGTTACGAGTACTGATTACTACCCCCATTTATTACAATTATTTTGCAGGCAAGCAGGAGCATGGAGAGGTGAATCAAGTATGTGGATTATCAACATACCAACGAAGCTGTGATTATTAACACAATAAACTCTATAGGGACATTTTGCTTTGAATGCTTTATGATATGTTTACATTTTTTGATATACATATGTTCATAAATATATAGTTTTCTTATAAATGCTTATTTGATTGGACGAATATATTTATTGGCATTGGTCTCTTAATGGCAGGCATGTGAGGACTTCTCCGCAATCAACATAAGACATTCAACATTAATGACAGGTAAAGTCTATGACTTTACTTTGGCAATGACCTAGTAATACTGAAAAATGTGTCTTTTTATATATATGGCTGAAAGTTAGATGAAATGAGTAATAGTATATAGTAATTATGAGATTAGTTAGTATTAGATATAATTATATATCTGCATGTATATACTTATATATATATTGATAGGTATATACGTACATACATATATATATATATATATAATTAATCTGATAATTAACATGTAGTTTTGTTAATTTTTGATACTAATAATTGATAAGAATATATCATTGTCTGCAAATACATATATACAATCTGATAAGAACATATCATTGTCTGCAAATAATGCATCATTGTCTACTAGGAGGTGGTCACTTTAATCTCAACCCGACCACATTACCTTGTTAACCACGTGCCCCATATGCCTTCGTCAAACCACGCGTATGGGTTTACCTAAGCACAGGTTTTCAGGCATCTTTAAGCCCCAAACCCATCATCTCTAGCGATTTTTTTGGCAGGTTAGTATTTGCAAACAATGATATATTCTTATAAGATTGTGTGTGTGTATATATATATATATACATACAATCTGATAAGAATATATCATTGTCTACAAATATATATATATACAATCTTATAATATAATATCATTGTCTGCAAAAAATATATCGTTGTCTGCAAATTGTGTTTGCAAACAAAGTTTTTTGATTATTTTTATTGACAAAGACTGAAACATAGTGTAATTAGTGAGACCACAGAAAATAGAAGACCGAAACCCTCATCAAACATATAAGGCATACAAATTTGAGGTTCCAATAACAAACAACAACAACATTAGGACATTTTATAATCATATCATAGTTATATTTTGAGTCAAACTGCAATAATTGATTGGGTGGTGCGAGAGAAACACATGGCTCAAACAAACTTGAAACATATAAAAATATTACTCAAAGCTTGTATTGATCTTCTCACCTTAAACATATGTGAGGTTTGAAACATAATTACAACAACATTATCACATCTTATAATCATATCACAGTTATAACTTTAAGCAGATCTAATTTGCAAACCAGATCACCAAAATATACTGCTACATCGATCAAAAAACAAAATTGAATATGCACATAATCAATTGTCCATATTTCTAGGAAAAGGAGGTGGCGTGAGATATCCGCCAATAGCTGAGTTAGGTCCACTTGTAGGAGGTGATACTTGGTTAATACCTCCTTGAAGGCATGTTGCTATTTGAGCAAGTAATGCCTGGCTTGCATCTGCAATCAATCCCATTTGTTGTGAGCCACTCCAAACCTGCATATTGTTGATGGTTGTAAAGGCTGGTGATAAAATGCTCATCATATCAAGCAGGATAGGATGTTGGGAGGGTATAGGATCCCCCATTGTAGACTTACGTTTTCTCTTCTCTGCTTGTTTTGCTTTCTTTTCTGCTGCCTTTTGTAGATGTTCAGCCTTGGCATGCTCTTGTCTAATGGCTTTCTCTCGCATTCTTATCATATTTTTTCTCATCTTCTATCACTTTCCTTTCTTTCTTCTCAACCATCATTGCTTCCTTTAGAATTGCTTCTGCTTCACGGTTTTCCTTTCTCCACAAAATTTGCTCCTTACGTTGATGCAACTCCTCTGTCCTTTTCTTCTCTACCTCTTGTTGGTTGAACAATTCGATGAAGGCGTTAGATGTTAGTACTTGGGACTGCCTACTAAGACGAAGCACTCCCCAATGACCTCCTCGTGATGTTCCTTACACCCTCTGCAATGGAAGTTTCAAGAATTTGTTGTTTGTGATCCATCATGTGGGGTGCATGGCACAAACTCAGCTTCTTCCTCACTAATAGCATTGTCATCTTCACTCTAACCATCACTATGCTCTTGCCAATTCCTTGCAATAGTGAAGTAATGTATTACTTCAACTAGATCAATGTGTGGTGGTGAAGGCATAGAGAGGTTGACTTCTTCCTCAATTGGATTTATTTGCACTCCAAGGTTTGTGGCTGCTTCATGCATCCATTCTGATTGGATAACTTGAGTTGGAAAACTCAGGCCTGCTGATGTAGTGGTTGTATCTTCATTATAGGGTGCAATAACTGATTGGACTTATGGTTGGAAATCTGCAAAAACTTGTTGGATTTTTGGTTGAATGTGTGTTGTAGTTTCATCACCCCCATTGCATTTTGTTGCAACATCACTTGTCACTTCCCTTGCATCGTATTCCCTCACAAAACCATCTATTACATCCTCATTGTAACCAAGTAGACACAAGCATGTCTCTGCTGCCATAACATTGTCTTTAGTTTCCATTTGTGACTGATTCATCTTCTATTGTAGGAGTTGCAACATCATCTTCAACAACATAGCCCTCACTTGGCCCCATGTCATTGTTAAGGGCTGACCAATTAAGAGGCCAAATTCTTGTTCTACGGAACCCACTAACAATGTTGCTTGGTTTGAAGGCTAATCTGAAAGCTTGGCTTGCAAGAGTTTCCAACTCTTCACGTCCAATATCAATATGCGGGTTTGCAGCTTGCCAAGTGGTTCTTTGCTCTCTAAAATATGCCTTGAATGGAGCAAAAACACTAACATCCAATGGTTGTAGCTTGTGACTGGTATGAGTAGAAAATGTTAGCAGGTCTATTCCTATTTTTTTTAATTCTTCAATGGTCTTGAAAGCCATGTGGCTGCCATGACCGTCAAAATGAGAAGGGCCCTGTTTGTCGGTGAAACCCCACCAGGGATATTAGTTGTAAAATGGTCTAACCATTTAACAAATAGTTCCTTTTTCATCCACGCATATTCTTGGACTGCCATCAATGCCCCTATCTCACAATTAATGATATAGTTTTGCATGTGCCTCTTTGATTTAAACAAGTAGAACTCAAGAATGCTTATCCCAGCTGCACTTACACAAGCCAACACTGTGATCCACTCTCTACTTTTTGAAACCAAATGTGGTACACATTTTGTACCCAATTTGGCAATAACTCTCATGCCACAGTTCCTATCAGCCTAAATACCAGTCTCATTGCAATTCCTTATTCGACTTGCTCCATGGTGGTTAAGGTTGATTAGATTCTCGAGGTTGTCGAAGAATGCTTGCACGACAGAAGCAAAAACCATAATTGCTCTGTCACTGTCCACTCCTTCAGCTATTCTGATTGTCAAATCTTGGTGCCTTCTTCAAAATGTTGACCACCATGACCTCCCGGGGACCCCATTTGTGAAAGGATTGGGTTGACTTGCAATTATTTGGGCAAATGTGGCTTGTAGCTAATTTACTTGCAATCTATGGCCTAGTTTTGCCATGTCCTTGCACCATTGGACAACTTCAGTCTCCTCCTCTTCAGATAAAATGGTACATGGACCCCTCTTCATGGTGGTGCATCCTAACAACCACGCCCTCAAACTACTAGGTGGCATACCCCACTTGATTGTTGTTGCCCTGATTGACATGTTGTGTTCTTTAACACTCTTAATTGCTCCTTCCATACCAGCATATGTCCACTGCCTAATGGGTACAGGTGAGGGTAGTTGCACAGCAAGTTGAACATTTGGCTAAACAGGAGATTCGACTTCTATTGTGTTGGTGGCTTCATCTGCAGAGTCAGAAACATCTTCTGGGCTAGGATTTGCATGAACTTCCTCATCAGGCTGTGTTTCAATGAAGTGCACCCCACGAGTGACTCTAATGGTGCATTTTCCTCTTCCTACAACCCTTGTTGTCCTTCTAGCAGGTGCCATAATTTTCCACTTAACCTGCATGGACAGTAAAAATTGAATAACTTGTTAGTGCAACAAAGAATATATGATTGTCTGCATAAATATATATACAATCTGATAAGAACATATCATTCTCTACAAAAATATATATACAATCTGATTAGAACATATCATTGTCTGCAAAGCTTCATGTGATTAAATTTCATGATTATACCGGCGTTTGACAGTATACCCATTAAATTTCATGATTATACTTGGTGAAAATTTCATCAATGTTCTATTTAAATCACATTACATGTGATTAGTTCATAGAATAATGGCAAAAAAAAGCATAGCAATCAAACCATGGATGCCATAGACAGAATAATTCATGAGGGATCAAATTTCTACCAGTCACATGTAAATAGAAATGATTACAGTCAAACCCTGAATGCCATACATAGAAATGATTTTTAAACACAGCAAAATGCACTCAAACACCGTCGAACCCAACAAAATCCATTGTTGAACAATCTTGCAAGTGAAGAGAGGTGGATCAAATTTCTACCGGTCACATGTAAACCCTACACGGCTTGATATGATGAAATAGTACATGGCATGACTATATATATATATATATGTATGTAT
>VDFB02098518.1:0-23182 GCA_007258455.2 Sequoia sempervirens | reverse complement strand
AAGTTCGAGCATTTGAAGATGATTTGACATATGTAATGTTTGAATTATGACAAATTGCTAATCAAATTGAACTTGTGTGTTCTCTAAATGCCTTAATTTATTTTTTGGGGGTAGTTATGTTTTTTTCTGGGCCATGTTTTGCTAGGGCCCAAGTCTACGTCCAAGTCAAATTTTTGGGCTGCTAAGACTGCATTTTCAAACCATTGGAACCATAGAAGCAGAAATCACAATCAATCCAGGACCCAAACTGCCAATGATCTGATCTAGAATTGGATTTACCAATTTATTAATTAATTGCCAGCACATCTCCCAAGGACAAGTAATTGCCAATTCAATTTATTCACAAGTTTTCCAAAAGTATTAGGACCCCTACAAAGGCACTCATTATTCGACAAATATTTGTTTCATTCCCATTCAGTTACAGACCTAATTGCTACTCCATTGCCTCTACACCCATGTTTTTTAAATGGTTTGGAGCCTTGACACCCTTGTTTTTTTAAGGATTTGGAGCCTAGTTAAAAGCAATAAAATTAGAAAAAAATAACGTGCAACATGAAGGTGTGGCCATAATTTGGAATTGGTGGCAGGGGCTGCTACTCCCAAACCTGCACTCTAGTTTGAAAAAGAAAAACTATGCCAATTGGAAAAGCAGCATTTTTCCCCCTTTATTTGGCTCAAAATAACAAAAAACAACATTTTTCCCCATTTTTATATTTTTCAATGTTTTCTAAGTTATTGCATTTTTCCACATTAAATCAAAAGCAATTGAATACCACTTATACTTCTAGCTTGCCATGAGATCTCGATCTAGAGTAATGTCACTACAATTGGAACCACAAGCAATACTAGTGCCACTCCCACTAGTTCCACTACACAAGTGACCCTATGTAGCAGCCTTGTACCCCTAATCCTCAATCAAGACTAAGGAAAGTTGTTACTTAGGATTTTCTTTTGCTTTTTTCATTAAAAAGTAGCGTCTTTGGTCCCCATCCAATTCTCCTTTGGTTCATTGATGGTTTTACCTTGGGCCTATGGATTTGGGTCAAGTACATTCAAACATGCCTAGGCCAAAGCCACAAGATAAAGTATCTTATTCAATCTTTATCATTAAAAAATTTTCTTCAATGTCATGCCCTACCCATAGGGTATGAATTAAATATCAAAAATGACAATGAAACATAGCTAACTTTATTTTAAGATTGACAATACATCTATTACCACAATTAAGCCATTTAAAAACATGTGATTAGTGGTCTAAACAGAAATTACCATTCATTGGTTCAATTAATTTTTAAGTTACCAGTTCGGGTTTGGGTTTAGGTTTGAGGGTTCGGCTCGCGGATTTGGTCAAAAAAAATTTGGGGTTGGGTTCATTTTGGGTTCATCCATACAAAAACATATAAAAATAAAAAATATATACATATTTACAACAGTAATTAAGTTCAAAAGACCACACATAGCATCATATATTGTATAATAAACAAAACTACCATAAAAATAAAGAACATTAGAATGTCAATTAGTCAAACTTGAATATATATATTAAAATTAACTACATTGTTGCATTTCTCCTTGTAGGTAAGCATCAAGGAAGATTGTCCAATTGGATGACGATATTATAGATTAAGACTTGTAGGCAAACTTGGAAACTTGGACTTGGAGAGTACATGGCAAATCAAATGAATTCAATGGGAGTTTGGGGGCAATGCCCCCAATGGGGTCAAGGGGCAGCACCCCTTGCAGAGGTTTGGGGGCAGCACGCCTGCAGGGTCAAGGGGAAGTGCCCCTCGTGGGGGTCTGGGGGCAACACCCCCAGCGGGGTCAAGGGGCAGCACCCCTCAATGCCCCCAACAAGGTCAAGGGGCAGCGCCCCCGCCACCAAGCCCAAATTAAGACCTCCAAAACCACACAAACCTTCATGGCATACATCATTTTGCATTCACAATAAGACCCAAATTAAGACCTTAAAAGCCACACAAACATTCATGGCAGACATCATTTCAGGGTTAGGGAGCAAATTGGACATTTTAAAGTTAAAAAGAAGTCAAAAAAAATTTAAAAAATTCAAATAAAAAAGTTGAAACATCCTAAGATGCCTTGGGTTTGGTAACATAGATTAATTTACTATCAATACATCAATAGTTTACCAACTAATATTGTAACACAAAATATATATTAGTATCAAGTATTTTTCAATGTTGAAATTTTGTCATTGATGTCAAGTAGATGAGATCAAGAAAACTGCTATTAATATGATTTGATTAAAAATGACAGAATAACAGATCAAAGAATAGTTTTTGATGCCCAAGACAAAGGCTGACCATGATGAGATTAAAATAGATCAAATATCCTTTGTTAAAGTCGACCCTCCTAATGCTATCGCCATTCTTTGAGAGAGTTAAAATAAATTATGTTTATCAAGACAAGTCAAATGCTGGCTGACTACTAAAGTAATATGTGTTAGAAACAGTGATTCATCATAATATAATGTGCAGCAAGCAATTTATTTAAGGGGTGCAATTTCAAAATAGACTAACACAGCAAAGGCAGCAATTACAAGGAGTTTATATTAACAGCGCTGGAAACTAAAACACACAGGAATTAATTATGATTAATGACAAACCTTATGTTAGGAAGAAGTGATTATATTTGTAAGGAGAAAGACAACCATATAAAACAAAAAGTGCAGCACATAAGACGAAAGGAATATTGTTATATTGATTCCTACCCCCCCTCCTCTCAGTATAACCGTGTGCTCATCATTCAGCACTTTCATTTCTTTCTTTATTGCACAATAAATCATTTGAGGCACTTTGCAGCCATGTAAACATGATCTCCCTATGATAACAGATTAGGGCTTTCTAGTTTTGAGATAGAGATTTCAAATTAGGATAGAGACACTTCAATAGAACACATAGAAGGTTTAGCAAGTCAGTTGTAGAGGATATAGTATGCATCCCATACTACATATTATTTCTCTTATCATTCCCACCCTTGCACAAACAACTGATTTCCTTAAAGCCTAAGTTGCATGCATCCAAAACTATGTGAACTTGTTGCCTTTTATATGGTTTTGTTCCAAATACAAAATTCATAACCACATTTGATAGAGAAGCTAATACTTCTGTTCGGAGACCTAGCACATTTCAAAGTCAATTATTTGCATGTGTAAACAAGTGGAATATTTACCAACTCAAGGAATCTTTACCTCCAATACCCTCTAACATTATAGTGGTCGGGCCAAACATACTTTATAGTCAAACAGCAGTTGCCTTGGGGCCCATAGCTAGTCAAGCTGACTTCATTCATTCCTTGGGTATGTAAAGTGTAGCTTTTGGAGGCTGCCTAATCAAGTTTGGTTTATTGGATTATGGACACCCTAGTCCATTGATCCTTTTCCAATTATGCCTTTTAAGACTCTCTTTCATTTGAAACTATATTTGTTTTCCTACTTTTGCAAATTCACAACTACCATGTTTTCAAGTTTTGATAGTGACTCCCACATCAAGGAGTTCTCCTGGGGTGCCTAGTGGATCTAGCCAGTCCTTTACCCCTAGCTCCAGACATAGAAAGTTTACTTTCTTTCCCAGCTATCCTTTCAACCACATGGTTCAGAAGGATAGTAACAATCCTTTACAAAAGAAAGACATCATTCTCTTCCCATTCTCTTGGGAATTTCCAACATGTTTTCTTTCATACATTCTTTAGATTTCAAGTAGCATTTTACAGGTTTCGTAAAAGTACGGTGATGAATTTTAACTTCATAAATCATTTAGAGTAGGTGCCCAAGAACATTAGTCTGGACTACCTACACATCTAGCAGAGAATAGGGAACATGTTCTCTTATAAACCAGTTCCTGTGGTTATATCAAGGAATGCGCAATGTAACTCCCTCTTATATGTTCAATCTTTCCAAGTCTTTCTATATATCTAATAATCGAATTAGTGTATTAAACATCCAACTAAAGAAAAATGCCCTAACAGCCATTCAGTAAACTTCTTTGGATTTCAACCACATGGTTCAGAAGAATAGTGACAATCCTTTACAAAAGCAAGATGTCATTCTCTTCCAATTGTCTCAGAAATTTTCAACATGTTTTCTTTCATATATTCTTTGGATTTCAAGTAGCATTTTACAGGTTTCATAAAAGTACGGTGACAAGTCTTAACTTCATTAATTGTTTAGAGTAGGTACCCAAGAACATTAGTCTGGACTACCTACATATCTAGCAGAGAATAGGGGACATGTAGTTCTCCTATAAAACCAGTTCCTGTGGTTATATCAAGGAATGTTCAATGTAACTCCCTCTTATAGGTTCAATCTTTCCAAGTCTTTCTATATATCTAATAATCCAATTAGTGTATTAAACATCCAACTAAGGAAAAATGCCCTAACAGCCATTCAGTAAACTTCTTTGTCAAAATCCTGACTATGCAAGTCTTAATGACAACCAGGCAAGCTTATTGACTACATTGCCGAAATCCTAACATTGTGTGTCCTAAGAACAGACAGGTAAATTTTACTGCTGAAATCTTTACATTGCTAGAATAAGAATCCCTCCGGATTCATTTATACTTAATTCTCTGATTACCTATAATCAGTCTAGATATCACATGCATTCAACAATGTGGGTAAACGAATTTTCCATGTCTTACTGATCTATAGATCACAGATTACAGTTATTAGAAAAAACTACAAAATGTAACACAGTACAGGCACTGAAAAAAGTTTCAAGTTCTATGTTTGGACAAAACATAGACAATCGGGACTGTACGGCAAGAGTGATGCCATCTCAAGTGGTGTAGTAGCATCCAAGTTGGTGTGGTAGCAACCAAATGGTGCACTACTGTCCAAATGGCAACATACCATTCAAATGGCACAAAATCATCCAAGATGACACAGTAGTGTCCTGACAACTGTTTTGTGTCAGAACTTTTACAGAATTCAGGTTTTTACTCTGATAATTTCTAGAAGTCTATTTTAGAACAACTGTATTAAAATATGATAATAAAGCAAAATTACATCTTACATTTCTGTGAATATAAAGAATAAAAAGATCAATAAAATTTCTAGCATGCTTCTTGCATAAATCCCTAATTAATCAGCCCTTCCAAGATGAAATATCTCGTAGAAGAATATCAATTTCACTATGCAGATGCTCCCAAACAATTTTACTATGCACAATTAAATCATTAAATTGTCTTACTCAGCAATTTCCTAAACTTCTTTCAGATTAAATTCAACATAAATCCCTAACTCCCAACAAATAGGCAAATCAAACTCCGATTTATTCCTAGATCTTTCAATTTTCATTATACTCCTAATGGATTGATTATATACTCTAAGAAAATGAATCAATACTTTCCCTGATAATTTTACACCCCAATAGACATATGCATACAGAATCAAAAATCTAATATCCCTGAACTAACTGAGCACTCATGAACATGCAATCCTTCACTATCTGCAACAATCCTTCAAAATTTCAGCAGCATCTGGTTCCTTAACAGAGCTCTATGAATTTTTCTACACAGCCCTTGTATTTATAATTTTCTACATGCATTTTGATTTCCAAAATCTGACTCCTACATTTTACAACCTTTTTTTCATTTTTTGTTTGTTTTTTCCCTTTTTGCAATGAGTTTTCAAATTGTCCATAATTTAATCTCTATTTTATTTAAGATAACTTTATTTATTTTTAATCCTTTATGATATTATTTAATTTACTTTTTAGCTTAGCTTATTTATTATTTGTCAAAACAAAAAGTATGCATAAATGGGTTAAATAAATATGCCTAGGTAACACGTACCTGCATTAAGCTTAACAAAAGTTTTGTAAAACATTTGGGAGGCACCAAATTCAATGTGTCAAATACTTCAATTTCCTTTTTGTTGCTCCCACCTTTCAAAAAAATTTTCATGAATTTGTTTCTGCTATAGCATATAAGATTTAGGAATTTAATGCGTTGTCCACCAGATTGCTTCTGATCTAGATCAAGATAACAAAAGAAGATTAACATCATTCTTTTTAGTGATGACTTCAAGCCAGCATTCCAACAGCAAAATTTTATCCTTTTTTCGGTAAGAATTATGATCCACATTAGATCCTCCACATCCCTTCTCTCCAACTTTAAGTCCAATATATATCCTCTTTGATAGGTCCCTTTCTAATAATACCCCCTTTTTAGGGACATGAGAGGAGCTATCTAATTGGTATCTGAAAGGAGGGAGTTGATTTATGAAGATGAACATAGACTAAAGAAGATCAGCATCCCCATCATCCAAGGAGGCTCAAGGAAGCAAACCAGTCCAAGAAACAAAGAGCTTAATTTTCAAGGGACCCAGAGACTCAAGGAAGCAAACCAGTCCAAGAAACAAAGGGCTTAATTGCCAAGGGACCCAGTTCAATAAAGATCTAAGGGAGATAATGAATATTTGACATCATATGTCAATAGTGGTCCATTATAAAAGATACAGCACTCACAAGACACCAAAGATATAAGAGCCAAGATTCCCAATGAAATTACCTACGAAGGATAAAATTGCATAAATTTCAACAAATATTCATTCAATCAAATCTCTAATGAAGAAAACTAATACATCTACACCCATAGAATAACTCTCCTCCCTACAATAAACAAAAAAATGAAAAAATCATATTATTGTATTATACAAGGTCAATGAAACAACAGAGAATGCATATCATATTCTAGAAACAAATCACAAGTTCCATGGGATCTCCTTTTATCTTAACAAATTAATCATTCTATGTGAGCATCAGTTTACCAACCTGGAAATTTAGAGGCTGATATGCTTAATTACCACAGAAATAATGTTAACAATAGCTTATCAATTTCAAGGTTCACTGAAAATGCATTTTTTTTATTTTCTAATTATTAGAACATGGAGAAATTTTTCAAACTGAATTTGGATTATCTCTCCAAACTAAAGGCACGGACAATCAAAGTAGCAACCATAGCAAAGAAATATAGACTTGAGAATAAAATGCAAAGAAAGTTAAAGATACCAGTTTCTGAAAATCTTCTTACATTAAGAGCATCCTTTGCAGCTAATGCGTACTGTTGATGAGAAAATACAGCAAATGCAACTATCTGGCACAGCAGCAAATGCCAAACTCTTTCAGTAATTAAAAATTCTGCAGATGTGGTCTTTGAATGAAATGGAAACAAAATCTTCTACATCAACTATATAGGACTGATCAGCTAGTAAACTGCAAAGATAAAGCAATGTGCAAATTGAAACCACAAATGCTTTAAAATTTTACGTAATCTTTTATGGAACTGTGAATAAGTAACATGCTTCAACGTTTGTGTATAAATCTCATGTATTAGGTGGCCAGTAATCCTACATTTAAATTATAAAAAACACATTTACAGCTTACTTTGGAGACAATACATTCAATTTCTGAATTCTGGCAGAACCCAAGTGAATTCATATACACTCATGCCAAAATGATGGCACGCAAAGAACTCAACAAACCCAGTAGCTTCATCGTGAGAACACAACTTTTGATGGAAAACCTTCCTTGAAATAGGGATTCTAGCAGAGCCCAAAAGAATTCATAAACACTCGTGCCAGAATGATGACACTCGATGTGCAACAAACCCAACGGACTCAGTAGCTTGATCATGAAAATATAGTTTTTGATGAAAAACCTTCCTTGAAACAGGGCATTCCCCAAAGAAATGTCCAAAGAACCAAAAGGTAGAAAAGATCAAAAAAAGATGTCAGAATTTTGAACCTTCTAAACATCATAAAGGTTCACAAAGATAAATAGAAAAGGAAAAATCAGGATGATAGGAAAATAAACAAGTACTCAAGATTGAAGAAAAAGACAAAAGGTAATTGCTGAGTGAAAGATGCACATGTGGGTGATAAAGGCACTGAACTCATCATTCTACTGATGGAAAGAAAAGGAAAAATAAGAAACTTTAAAGATGTCATCAGAGAAACGTAGAGTTGAAAAGAGAATGACATCAAAAATAAATGTGCTTCAGATACTGAGAATAGAAATTCGGTTTCAAAACTGTAAAAAGGAAGAATTTTCTCCTTGAAGAACCAGTCAAACATGTCATATGAATAAGTTAAAAACATGCTTAACGTATAGCTGTTATCATCTTTATGTAAATTTTCTATAAGCTTCCTTCTTGTTCATTTCCAAGAAGCTTCCTTATCTACCTTCCTTTCTTCTTTTAGAAGCTTTTTACTTCTAGAAGATTCCTTGAACATATTTTCTTTGTATAGATACACAATACAAATGAGTATCCAACATAAACAGTTGCAGCAATCTAATGTCTCTCTCTTATTTTTGTTGCAATTGGCTCTCTTGGTTGATATCATTTAGTATCAAAGCATAGAGATCATGGGCTATAGATCTAGTCACCTCAAAGGTGTCTTATATCTAACACCACAAGGCTTCTTTTGATAAAGGCCCTGAATCTAGTCTTAATATGGGTTTCTACCTCTTACCTCAAGTCCTGTAATGTCCCCCTCTGAGGAGTAGCCGGAAGAGTCCATTTAGCCTATATTATTCCTGTAGGCTAATGTCGGAACTTAAGGGGATGAATAAATTAATTATTTAAAGTTGTCCAATAAAATATTAAAAGTCGCTTTATTAATGTACTTTAATGAAATATTTAGAAACAGGAATTTGAAAAGCATTTCGAGAATGTTCTAGGGGAAAATATAAAAGTGAATTTGAGAGCTCATTTGCTCATGTTTGATTTTTTTTCTCTTTTGTGGATTTTGAGAGCTTCTTGTGGAGCAAAGCCCTAAGATGAAAACCTTAAGGAAAACCGGTTTTGATAGTGGAAGACCCACCCTAGCTGGTTGCAAGTGGAGCCACTCAGGTTTCACATTTGGATTCAATAATTGGAGATTACGAAATTTGTGAAGTCTTGTTCCAAGACAAGTTTCTGAGTTTTTAAAGATTTTGATAGATTGCCAAGAGGAAATTAGGATGCCATTGCCAAATAATACCTTTGCTTGGTGTGGAAAAGGAGTAAGGGACTGGGAAAATAAATACACCATTGCTGAGCACGAGTTGACAGCTGTGGACTGAAGTCGTTTGCATTAATCCAAAAAGCATTGTTTCAAAGTTGGTTTGTTCAATGCGAAACCTTGTCCCTAAATCTTTCCAACCAATCTGCGTCAAAAAGATTATAATCCAATACTTCGGATATCACTCCTGAACCCATCACCAGACAGTAGCTTGAAATTAATGCTTGAGAATCAAAAAAGTCCTATTATGTTTTTTTTTCGTTTTCTTTTTGGCAGGTTGATCCAGAAGACTTGCAGAAAACAAAAAGCATGCCCAAATCTCAGAGACGCTACTGAATTTTGGCACAAGCATAACCCACCAATGGCAATGGTAACACACTTTTTCTTACCCAATACATACATGAATGAAATGCATGCCCAATTCAAACAAAAACAAATACATCCCAAAATGTCAAAAACATTGCTCGAATTCGGCACAAACATAACCACCAAGGCTGACACTGAGTGACACACAATATCCTTACCCAGTACATGCCAAAACAAAAAGCATACTCATATATCAAAGACATCACTGAATTTCGACACAAACATAACCGTCAATGCTAATAAACTTTATCCATGGCGAGCAAACAAGGGCACAAAAAAGGATGATAGGGTAAACTAAAATTACTTGATATCCACGACCAGTGTATTTCAGCTGGCAGGTTTCGAACCCGTGTCGCCTGCGAAAGAGGTTGTAAATCTCGCGGGGCTTAACATCTTCAGGAAGACCAGAGATGAACAGGGTCCTTACTCTGTCCTTGTGACTGCCGCTGCTAACGCCTTGATGTCTGTTATGTTTATTATTGTGATAAAGAACAGGAAAGGACTGAGGAGGGGGTAATAGCTGAACTGGGGGCATGAAATGAGGCGGTGCAGAAGCAGCAGCAACAGGAGGAGGAGATGGATAATAATGAGGATTACTATTGTTATTGTTATTATTGTATTCGTGATGATAATGAGGAGGAGGATTGTTGCTGTACTCATGGTGGAATTGAAAAAGGGGCGGCGCGGCCCCTGCTCCTACACCTGGCGCTGCCATCGCAAAACTCAAAAATAAAACTCTGCACTGCAAAGGAAAATGTAAAAGTTATTTTTTAGAAAACATTTCTGAAACGCGAAAACTTTGGTAAATGATAAAATTCTGCAGTGAGAAAACCTTAAGCTAGATCTTTTTTCCTGCTCGACCAGTTGCTTGATATTCTTTGAAGAAAGAATTCTAACTGGGTTGTTAAAATCAGAATGGCAATCTGATACAGTATTCGACAGTTGCCGTGGTTTTTTGGCTCCCTTTTCCTTTTCGAAGAAACGTGATAGAACAACTTTTTATATGATCGACCGCAATTTATCATTAGTTTCTGCCGGCAGGCAGATTACTAATCTATCCGTTAGGTTTTAGTAAGTAGAATTAAAATATTTTGATGTTATTTTTTTAAAATATATATAATTAATTTATCATTGGCCTATTTAAATAAATAATATTATTGTTTTCCTTTATTGATACAATTGAACAGCTGCATGGTAAAATAAATTAAAAGAAAGTGCATTATTATTGGATTTTTTATTATTTTACAAGTCTTTGAAAATCTTTTAAAATTGGGCTCATTTATTATTATTTTATAAAATTGAGTTCATTTACTATTCGCTTAAACAATTTTATTTGTCGGCTAGTAAGATAGTTGCTTGTCTTCATACATATCATAGAGCATGCATTTCATCTTATCTACATTTATCTATAAAAATTTGCATTTTGTTGTAAGAACCACCGAGCAATCACCATCTACTTAAACTTTGCAATATATCTATTTCACTAATATTCTAATTTTTACATCTCAATATTACATTGACAACATAAAGTTTTTTGCACAAGTAGTTGTTTTTCTACTTTAAGGAATTGAATGGTCTTGATCACAATTTTTTTGTATGCTCATGCAACAATAAAGAAAATGTCTAGGTTAATTGATCATTAGTCTAATATTTGGAGTTTGTTGCATCATCATATATCCACAAAGAAGACTCAGACCTTTAGGGGAGCATTATACCAAGGTTGGGAGCAACCTTACCCTTTCTAAATGACGCTTTAACATTTTTTCCTTTTCTCTCTACCTGATAGTGCTACCCTCAAAGTCAAGCAAAGGTGTGAGAGCTTTAAGTCTCCACTACAATTTCATTAGATCTCCAACTAATCTGGCAATTATTTTCTTCCATTATCTATCTTCCTTCTACTAAATTTAGAGAAAGAATTAAACCTTTCTTTTCACTTGTTAAATTATTATTAAGATTTTGGGAATTCCCAAACATTACATGGATATGATTATGTAAGACCTATAAGCCTTGTTTTGCTCATTCTATACTCAAAGTTTTTACAAAAAAATCTACTCACTATTAGAGTATCATTGTATTATTTAATGGTCATCTTAGCCTTTAGTTTGCTTCAGTTAGTTTTTAGTATCTTTTTGTTTTTTACTTTTATTAACGACTATTTCTTTTTAGAAATATCATCTTGTAATTTTCTTTATAAGGAGTTTTCATCTCCTTCTATAAATATGCAATAATGAATATCAATTATCATTCATGGTATCATAGCATAGGCTCTTTTTTTGGCGAATTTTTTAGCAATAAAAATTTGCGTTATTTACCTAAAGATTTTTTTTGAAATTTTCATAAGTTTTTTTTTATTTTTTTAAATAAAAATTGAGGGGTTGTGAAGAAGTTTTCGTGGGAAAATTTTATTAGAAATCACAGATTTCTTTCATGAGTTTCGAGGGTTTTTTGTTTCAGAAATTTGCATCTCATATTTTATGAAAAATGTGGCATTTTTTGCGAACCATTTTTTTGATAATCGTGTTTGAGAAAACAAGGGTTTT
Source organism: Sequoia sempervirens (assembly GCA_007258455.2). Classification (NCBI taxonomy): domain Eukaryota; kingdom Viridiplantae; phylum Streptophyta; class Pinopsida; order Cupressales; family Cupressaceae; genus Sequoia; species Sequoia sempervirens. Next base: position 11,254 of record VDFB02098518.1, on the reverse strand, counting down.
TTAGACAGATCTATGTTGAAAATCATGTGTTTCATTGAAGGAAAAATCGTGTTTTGTTTTTCTCGAAGATTTGGGCGCATGACCTGAGAAAATTGCGTCTACATTTTTGTATAGTTTTTCAACGTTGGTTGTGTTAAAAAATCATGGCCATCTCTGTGAAAGTCGTTGCTTCTTTTGGTCACTTTTTTTTTTTTGGTCAAGACTTTGTGAACCTACTAAGGCTTTTCTAGATTTCAGGTTGTTGTCTAGCACCTCTCAAAATTCAATCTCAAACCTAAGGGTTCTAAAAATTCTTTTTTCTTTGATTTTTGACAAAATTATGTGTTTTCAAACCTTTGAGGTTTTTTGGTGAAATTGTGGTGCCAACTTGCTACCTCATTTTTTATGCTCTTGAAAACGGGAGGGATGGCATTTATGTAGTTTGACCAGGTGTCTACCTCTTACGTATTAATGGCCAAACGACCAATAGATCATGCCAAATCATTTGCATGGTGCATTGATTTTGGAACCTCTCAACATTTTACAAACAGGATAAATTGGTTCACAAAGTATATGGCTTGCTCTAATTTTGTCATCTTTGGTGGTGGCGAAGAGTATACAGTTGTTGAAAAGGGCGACGTCCAGATCACATCTAGTGGGAGAAATTTAATATTTCACAATGTGTACTATGTGTCGAGCATGGAGCTTAATATGCTCTCAGTGAGTTAGATTATGTGACATAGTCCAAAGTTGGACATCAGTTTTAGTTCACACAAGTGTCGAATTGTTGATAAGAAGTCCAAGAAAACTATGGCAGTTGGACTCGAGGATCATGGCTTGTATCGGTTGGTTGATATTAGAGATCCTCTGGAGCATGCACTAGTTGCGAGGAGTTCATCTATTAGCACTCTTTGGCATCAGTGATATGGGCATCTCAACATTGCCTACCTCTCTCAACTAGCTTGAGAGAATTTGGTAGATGGATTACCTGAAATTCAGCAACAGACACATGGTGTTTGCGGAGCTTTCTAAGCAGGGAAGCAACATCGTACTCCATTTTCAAATGGAAAGTCTTGGAGAGCATCCAAGGTTCTACAGTTGGTTCAAGCAGACATTTGTGGACCAATGAATAATGTATCAATCACTGGTGCCAGGCATTTTCTCCTGTTTGTTGATGATTTTAGCAGAAAAATGTGGGTGTATTTTCTCAAAGAAAAGTCACATGTATTTAATGAAATTTAAAAATTTAAAGCATTAGTTAAAAAAGAGTCTAGATGTCAAATCATCACTCTTAGGGCAGATAATGGGGATGAGTTTTGTTCCAATCATGACCCTAGAGGAAGCATGGTCTAGGAGGAAACAAAAAATCACTCACCTCAAGGTTTTTGGTTCGATTGTGTATATTTGGATTCCAGATGCCAAGAGACCCAAGTTGGAATCCAAGAGCCAAAATTTGATGCTAACAGGATATAGTGACAATCACAAGGCCTATCGACTAATTGATGTGGCTACTGATCGTTTGACATTTAGTAGGGATGTTGTGTTTGATGAGGAAGGTAGGCCCTTTTTGCTCTCTTCTCCCATCAAGAGTCTTAACAATCTACCTCTAAAGACCAAGGATTTGGGAGCTAAGCTTTCAGTACCTCCACCTGAAAGGAGCGATTTTGATGCTTGAGACATTGTAGAATCTCTCAGATAATATCCTCTACCAGCAAGGAGGGACTCTGATGATTCTAACATTGTGTAATTGTTAGCTCTTATGATTTGCACCCAGGCTGAGATTAAACACAACCAATCATGAGTAACATGGGAACTTTTCTAAGGCTGTGAGTGACCCTATGACAAAAAAGTACCTCTAGAGAAAGCTGGCTCTTTGCTAATTTAACCTAAAAGTTCTATTTTTCTTTTAGAGAAAAGGGTAAGAAAATCACAATTTTCAAATGAAAAGATTTATATCCTATGATGAAAATACATAAGCTGACTAAAGGCGTGCAAACTCAAATTTTGTTACACTTTTATTTAATAGATTGATAGAAAAATTACACTACTCATCTTTGCATATCCATTACATAAGTAATTTATGAGAAGGTGCTTATACATGACTCCAGAAAGAAAAGGACAAATTTCATAACTTGAGTCTTTGTAAAGCTCACACAACTCATAACCTGTAAATTGATACTTTCTTGCAAAGCAGGTACTTTTAATGAGACAAAAATACAGGGAAAAGCACAAATTTCCACAAGTATATTGATCAATCTCAATGACATGTACACAAGCATAAAAAGTGATGAGAAGGGGGCGGGTGCATGCAGTTGGTCGCACTTTTGTGGCCAAATGGGAAAAAAATGGGGAAACACATAATGCGCTTGCGTTATAATGCGAGCGCATTATGTGCTTTTAAAAGAAAAAGAAAAAAGTGAAATGTGTATCATTTACTTTTCACTATTTCTCAGCTCTGCCCGCTGCCAAAAACCCTCATTTTCGCACTCACATTCAATGAGGAAGGACTTCTACAAATTTCATCAAGAACAGTTGGATTTTGTCTGCAAATATGGCGCCATGACGATGAAGAGATGCAGGAGGTAAGTATTGTTTACTATTTGTTTTGAATTTGTTAGTTTGAAATTGATTTTGTTTGTTTTAGGTTAGATTTGATTTTTTTTAAATTTGTAGGAAATCCTGCAAATCCTCAACAAGAAGAGGAGGTAAATCCTCAACAGCGAAATCCTCAACAAAATCAACCTCAACAACAAAATCAACGTCCCCCACCATTCTCTCAATTCGCTCCTGGCACTCAAGAAAATTTGAGGAGTGAAATTGAGAACAATAGAAAACAACTTGAGGATCTTATCAGTAGGTTGAGTGATCCAAATGCTTCAACCACAGAAAGAATGCTTCTAGAAAATTCATTGAAAGACATGTTAAAAAATGTAGATGCAAGCACCCAACAAATATCTGGATGGCAAGATAGGAGGCAGACAGCTAGGGCATATTATGCAGATAAATTATCATATAAACAAGTAAAAGATTTAAAAATTACTAAAGGTGATTTGTGCTCTCTATTCACTGACCCTAAAAGAAATCAAAATATTACCCTCCAATCAAAGGGTTTCCTATTCATTGGTGCCACCACCAAGAGATTAAGAACTATTTTTATGAAAGATGGTATATGGTCTTTGATTACCCATCGTGCAATAATTGTGAAGTCCCCCAATATTTTCTTAGGAAACTATACAGTGAGTTTTGTATTGAACCAAATCCCAAATTATTTTGATATGAGGGAGTTCCAGGGGAGAGGTGGGGGTCAGCTCAGGATAGGCCCAGGTGCATAGCCGGATCCCTCTGTGACAAGGAGGCGACATCTTTCCTTGTGACGCCCTAGTGGCGGTGTGATGCACATCATTGCAAAGGAAGTCTTGACATAGAGACATTATGAAGCGATCTGGCGGCCAGTGTCATCCATCACACTAGCCCTATTGTATAGCGCCATCCAGGGGAGTCTTCAGGTGGTGGCCTTTGAACCCATGTGTGTCAATCTTGCGGGGCGACTTGTTTGTATGACCCTACCGACACTCAAGAAGGTCTATGCAAGATCCATATGCTACTACGCAGCCTGATCCGTATGCATCTACAGGGATGGAGAGAACGGCTGACATTTTGCATGATGCATATGGCATTGACACTCAGGTAAAATTCAGCATGTTCATTGAATTTAATTTATTAAATTTTGATTGTGAAATGCAAGATTAACTAATTTAGTTATATTATTTGAATAAAATTGCAGGGTCACATTGTAGAGACTGGATACACCAATCATCCACCTACTTATTTATGTAGTACACTTATCGATGGGGTATGTAAAGTTAGTAAACAATTATAAATTTATTACATGTGTTAATATAGCATTGTTTCTGAATGGTATTTTAATATGTGATTTTGGATGTTGAACAGGGTACTTTTGGAGGTTTCAAGGAAACACCTCTGAGTGCCAGTAGATTTGATCAAACGTTCATGGAGGTAATATAGAATTTAAAGAGAACTTAAGTAATGAATTTTAAGTTTAATAGATTTATGTAGTTTATATTCATATTGTTGACCTTACATTGCATTACACAAATCATTCAAAATCAAAGCATTACTTCAAATTCGATAACTAATAATCAAGAAATATATCTGTTTAATACTTGTACTCAAAATTTTGTTCATTAGATTTCATACATTATAAGTCATCACATGAATTAAGCTATTGTAGCTTTTTGTGATTGAATAATAATTTGTTGTTTTATTTTCAGATGTTGGTGACTGAAACACCGCCAAACATTACGAGGGAAATGGATATTGGTGTTTCCTTCGCTATACAATCCTTGATGGCTCTGATAGGGGAGGTATGAGGCAAATTACTAAATTTCAATTTACATTCATTGTTATGGATGAACTAGTTCTAGTGAAAAATAAAACCATTATTGGTTTATGAGGTTTAATTCCTATTTGGATGGTTTATACTAGGGCTTGAGCATGCGACAATAGATGTGCAAATATTTCCATCGAGGAGAGTGATCGTGAGATGGTCGTAAGTGATTATTTTGTTAAATATATTAATTTTTATAATGTAATTTCTATATATTAATGTCTTTACTTCTTATTGTAATAGTTGAAACTTCACCATAAGCTAAACACTAGGAGGAGCAGCAGGAGCACTCCTAGAGCACAATAGAAATGACTGATAGACTTATCACCATCAGATCGCCCAACAAAGGGAAATAAAATTGTATTTGAACCAAAGCATGGAGAGAAATGAATTTTGAATGCATAGGGCCCTTTGTTGTATGCCTACATGGCAATTTTGTACATATTTTGTATTGGATATATTTGACATTGAATGCCTATATAGCATTCTCGTTAGCCTATATGGCTATTTTGTAACTATATTTTATAATTTATATCGCATATATTGATGTATGCATACATTATTTGCTTAATACAAAATCTTTATCGATGGTGTCCATATTTGCAAATTATAAATTCATGGTTCAATAGATATGAGTTACGTGTATTCAAGTGTATGCTTTACAACTTACACACATATACTTTTTGACTTACGTGTGAACATCGAAAAGTGTGAAAATTTTTGTGTTTGGAAGTCAAATGTAAGCCAATTTTGCAATTCTCAGTTCTTGCATACTTGATCTTATGGACTTATTCCTTCCTAGCACATATTGTGAATATTTCTCATTTGGTGCAGAAGACAGATTCCTGATTTTTGAACCATTCATAGCAAATAGATTCACAATAAGATTTTAGCATTGGAACACTACTCCATACTTCTATTGTCTAGACCATAAAGGATTGAAATTTTTTAATTTGATGTAATGATAGTCGTGAGATGAGAATTTATATAACCATGCCTATTTTGAAACTTCACATCTAATACTGCATCAACAAGAACTTAAGAAGTGTTGCATAAGAGTGTTAGGTTGATAGGCCTTCTCTTCCCTAAGGGAGGAGAGTCTGCATCTTGAATTTTGAACAAAATTTTAAGAAGCAAACATTTTCCCTAAAAGCTTCAAACCTAGATGACATATTTGGCTAAATTTATCTTGAAAATTATCAATGCGTTAAAACTCTAAAGGAGATTCTCCCTAAAAAGAAAACTTTACCCTTTTTCCCAAGGAAAGAAATTGCAACAAGTTGCATGTGATTTATCTTATTTCTTTCTCACAGTTCCTGGTCAATCATTCATGGCTCAGGATAGTACCATTCCAAGGCAAGGACACCCAAAAAATCACTAAGATTCTTCTACAATCTGCAAGAAAAAGTTTTTGGCTCTTTCATAATGTAAATAATTATGTAACACTATTTTCTTGTTTTCCTTCCACACATAAAAATGTTCACACTTTTCAGATGGATCAATGATCAATAATGGCTGATTGTAAACACTTGACATTTTTATGTTTGAATTTTAATTTATAAATTTGGATCATGACATTCGAGTAGATCACTAATATTTTAATATTTCACTATGAAAGTGGTGGTGTATTTTTGCTATGTTATTTGACTATGAATATGGTGGTGTATTCTGAACTTGATTACTGCTGCAAATATATATATATATCTGATTTTTATATGTTTTTGTATGACCGAACCCAAAATGAATCCAACCCCCCAAAATTTTTTTCCTGAACTAGCGAACCAGGATCTTGAACCCGATCCTGAACCCAAAACTGAACTGGTAACTTAGTAAAAAATAGATTTTTGTAGTTTATATTCATAACGTTGATTACATTGCATTGCACATCTTTTAAACTGAAAGCATTTCTTCACATTTCATAACTAATAACTAGATGTTGATAGATGACAAAATTTCAATTACAATATAGTTTTTACAAAGTCAACCTAAGCAGTTATGCAATTACTTCACATTGCATAACAAATAACTAGGAGTAGCTGCCAATTGCATTTGGTTGTCATGGCATTCTATGAGACCACACATTTCTTTGAGGCATTTTTCAAACAAATTAACGCCTTGTTCATATACTACCACATTTTTCATACATGTTCACCAAAAGCATTTTGTCAAATAGTTCAAGCGTTATGCTGTTGCTATATTAAAAGCCTAAAACAAGTGCTTTGAACGTTATGGATGCTTGGAAAAAATCTAATGTGCTAATAGTAAGTAATATCATAGACAAGGATCCTGCTCGAACATGATTCGATGGAATGCCATGATAATCAAAGAATTGATTGTCATGGCATTCCACGTCATGAGACCCCATTTTGAGCATTTTTCTGTAAAGAGTTCACTTCCTTGTCTATGCTAACACATTTTTCTCATACATACTATCAAAGATTTAGCCAACGCTCATTGCCTTGTTGCTGTGGCTAAAAGCCTAAAATAGGGTGTTTTCAACAAGCTATGGATGATTAGAAAATCTATCATAGCATAATAAGAATAGCATAGACAAGGGAATGAATTGTTTGAAAAATGCCTCAAAGAAATGTGGTCTCATGGTGATGGAATGCCATGACAAGCAAATTGTTGTGGATTGTCATGACATTCCATCACCATGAGACCACATTTCTTTTGAGGCATTTTCAAACAAGCTGCCTCTGTCTATGCTACTAAGATGCATCATACATGTTTACCAAAAGCATTTTATCAAACAATAATTTTGTTGCTATGGCTAAAAGCTCAAAATAGGTGCTTCCAAAAAGCTATGGATGCTTGTGGAAAAAATTATCAAAGCATACTAATAAGCAATAGCATAGAAAATGCAACAAACTCATGGAAAAAGCCTCCAAAGAAATGTGGTCTCAATAGATAGAATTCATGACAATCCATAGCAATTTTCTTGTCATGGAATTCGTCATGCCATCCCATCACCATGAGACCTCATTTCTTTGAGGCATTTTTTCAAAGAGTTCACTGCCTTGTCTATGCTAACACATTTTTCATACATGTCTATCAAAGCATTTAACCAAATAGTTCATTGCCTTGTTGCTATGGCTAAAAGCCTAAAATAGGTGCTTTTGAACAAGCTATGGATGCTTAGAAAAAATCTATCATAGCATAATAGTAAGCAATAGCATAGACAAGGGAATAAACTGTTTGAAAAAAATGCCTCAAAGAAATGTGGTCTCATAGTGGTGGAATGTCGTGATGGTGTAGGAGCACCCAAGCTCCTTGAGGATCATTTGGAGAGTCAAGAGATGGTAGGGGTCTTGAAGGCTTATAAACCTTTCCAGAGCATCAATTATAGCATTTTGAAGCCTATAATGGCATTTGGCATGGATGAGTGTAACAGGAAGATCAAAAGTCCTAAGGGTCCTGATAAGGACCATAGGACCAAATTGACTTGTAAATGGAACAATGATGTTCTATGAGTTTAAATAGGTATTTGATGTTTTAATTAGGTTAAATAAGGTTGAATGATGATATGTAATAGTTTTGGAAGCTTTATAGTTAATAGGAGTTAATAAATTGCAATGTTGGAAATTCAAATTTTTGAAATCCAACTTTGGGTGGAAAAGTGAGTTTTAGGAGTTTTAATCACAATAATGTAATAAAATCAATTCTAATCAGTTGGGAAAGTTGTAGGATGAGTCTATAAGCCTAGAGAAAGCATTTGTATGGAGGGTTGGCTGATATTGCAAGTGTTGTACAGACTGCTACAGAAAATCAATAAAAACTTCAATCTTTTTGCATTTTCTTGAGTTTTTTTGATGAATCTCGGATTCCTTTTGGTGTCATGCTCATTTGGATGGTTTAATAACTTGTATTTACATGCATTTAACCTTTTGAATGACTAGAATAATGTTGGGAATCAGTTTCTTGTGTTATATTGTTGGCTGTCCTCAAAAAGTACAGATTTTTCACTAGTTTTGAGAGTCTTCACGAATAAATGATCCATTTCATGGGAGAGTGTGACTGAAAACTTGTGAAATGGATCATATCTAACTTTTATTATATAGATATAACAAGTTATTGTGCAGGAAAGAGTGATTCTTGGGTGTACATCGAGTTTTAGCAAGGAAAAGGGCATGAAAATGGTGCCTAAAGTGTAGCAGCAGGAGATCTACCTTAATGAGGGGTATATTTCTGAGTTGAAGGTGTTTAAATATGTTGATTTATTGGTGAAAAGTCCAAGAGAAGGTTCTGGAAGTGTTGGGAAAGCTAATTTTCAAGAGGCCCTAGTTTTGGAGCAATTTATTGAGGGTTTTGTGATTTAGGGTGTTGAGGGTGTCAAAGAAGAATAATACCTTGAAAATATTTGGTTTGGGAACATTTTAAAACACTGTTGAAAGTTTCATAGTTAGGGGATAATTTTAGAGAGGGGTTTCTTTGAAAAAGTGGGCTAATTAGGCCTTAAATTTGAGGAAACAGTAGATTTTGGTAGGTTTGATCCAGAACAAGTGCCATAAATGATTTTATATGTTGTGTATCATCATGAATCACATCTGAATCAGTCATTATATTGAGGATTCCTTTGGGGAAGTTGAGTGAAAAGTCAAAAAACCATCGCTAGAAGCCTAGTTGGGCTAGAAGCCTAGTCAAGGTGCAAAAAGTGAGTTTTTTCTAAGACAAAGGTTTGGGGCTTTGAAACCATTCAAGACAAGTTTTTTTTAGTTCCTTCAGATCACTCCAAGGGTTTGGGTCCATTAGGAGCATCTGCTATAAGTGCACTATTGAGGCTTGTCTCCATCGGGGTGCCTGGAAGAGTGTTTGAGATTGCATCATTGTAATCCTTGAAACTATGAGTTTTGACTAAATTCCCATCCCCTCTACATCAGATGACAAGCAAATTATTGTGGATTTTCATGGCATTCCATCACCATGAGACCATATTTCTTTGAGGCATTTTTTCAAATAGTTCGTTGCCTTCTCTATGCTACTACATTTATCATACATGCTTACCAAAACATTTTATCAAATAGTTCACTTCCGTGTTGCTATGGCTAAAAGCCTAAAATAGGTGCTTCCAAAAAAGCTATGGATGCTTGTGGAAAAAATCTATCAAAGCATACTAATAAGCAATAGCATAGAAAAGGCAGCAAACTGTTTGAAAAAAAGCCTCAAAGAAATGTGGTCTCAATGGTGATGGAATGCCATGACAATCCACAAAAATTTGCTTGTCATGGCATTCATCATGCCATTCCATCACCATGAGACCACATTTCTTGAGGCTTTTTTTCAAAGAGTTCATTGCCTTGTCTATGCTCTTATGAATAGAATTTATTGAAATTTGAGATGCTCTTATAATGTCTATGTCGTAGGTGGTCATGATAAGGTTAAATTCAAATGAATAATTTGAAATTACCTCATCAAGCTTCTCACGCACTTTTGTAATGGCTTAAAATCATAATTGAGATTTGTCAAGATCATCAAAATAAGGATGTTGCATTGCTTTTCTGCTTGAGATTCTCTTGGATGGCTCATAAATCTGCATTTTATGCAAGGGGACACCAATCAATGTTTTCCTAGTTACATATAGATACACAAAGTAAAATAAGATGATAGCATTGGCATCAACCAAACTAACATGGATACAAGTATAAATTAATAAGAACCGTTATGCATATACTTACAAATTAATCCAATAAACCATCTGGGTCTGCTCTACTCTTTATTGTGTCAAGTATTGCCTCATGGTCGACTCACGCATCTTCCACAGGTCTTTGTTCAAAAGGTCTACCCCCATATTTGCTCACAAACTAACATTGATGCCACCTATTACGGTTTGAGTAATGAAGAATCTTATTTATGCATGTCAAATTCCTCAAACAACCAATGTTTAACATCATGTGGGTATCTTCTCACCACGCTCAAGAATAACCGAGCCCGTAGGGTATTCAATGTTTTCCATCTATAATTAGCTTCAAATTTTTTCCTCAACACAACGACATTAATAAGTAATAGTTTGTACCCTTCTTCATTGTCTTCATCTCGCATTAATCAAGATAAACATGCCTTTGCATTTATATGTGCTGCATATTCTTTGAAATTAGTCAACATTATGAATACAGTACAAAGTAAGATAACAATATGGAATTTCAAATACTAAGAAAGTAGATATATTACCTGGTTGAACTAGATCTGATACATGGTCAAAGTCGACCGATGATTCCATCCGTTAGTTCCAATGCCATCGGCGGTGATAATGTGCAGAAGCGGCTAAGATAACTTGTCAACCATTTGTCAACCTTACCCCCTAACTCATTAATCATTCTTAGGCTTGCATTGTACATGAAGAACAAAAGCATGCCATCTACGTATCAATACTCCATGAACCTCAAGATTCGAAGCTATGAAAGAGCGCAACTCACTGACCTTCAAGTAGTGTACAACAATCCTCATATGGTGCAATGTTAGTATCATCCATCAACCAAAATCTATGAACCGAAGATGTACCTTTCATTACCCGACTCATCAAACTATTACACCACTCGATGATTGACCTTGCATCTATCAACTGCACTATCTTTATACTTTAACTCTTTCTCATGCTAATGCTCTTTTCACGCGATGTTCCTGCAATCACATACTCTCCCTTCATGTCTGGCCTCACAAAATTTCCACATATGTTGAACACGTGTAGTGAGATGCATCCTACACAACCAGTAGAACATGCGCACATTCTTGAATTGTGCTGCATAGTTATCTGACCATATTATATGTCAATCATATGATATGCCCCTCTGAGCCAAATGATTGTAGAACATCTAGAAGCAACCTTGCATGAACTTTTGAGAATGCATGCAATCATCACTAATAGAAAAG
>VDFB02098516.1:0-26784 GCA_007258455.2 Sequoia sempervirens | reverse complement strand
AGAACCTAAGATGTGCCAACCTAATGCAAGATCATGGGAAAACTTGGACACATATAAGGTTTGGAAAGATCTAGTCAATTTTTGATGATAAACTATAGATGGACAAGGTAGTCACATGTGAAGGAGAGGATCCATAGAAAGGCATCAACATTATTTTCAATAAAATTCTATTGAGCGAGTGGGCATGGAAATGAAAGAGAATACAAGAAGATCCTCAACAAAGAGAAATGAGGAAGGAGAATAGAACACATAAGTGCTACAAGAACTACTAGAACCTAAGAAAAGTTCACTAACATAGAGGAAGTTCTACCTAAAGAAGGTACAAAGGTGTCCACAAAATACATCAAAGAGAAAAAAGGTATATATAAGTGAAGTGTTCCAACCCTAGTAAAGGAGGTTGGACAAAGGAAAGAGTAAGGATGTAGAAGAAGGTCAAAGGGGAGAAAACATCATAACATAATAACCCTAGTTCTCAACCATATTCAAATGAAAAATAGTGAAAACTAATTTCAAATGCACCCATGAAAAGAGTGACATAATCAATTATAAGTTGAATATCAATGTACCTTCAAAAATAGCTCTTCTTTTGTTGAAATATGTCTTCTTTTGTCAAAATACACCTTCTTTTATCAAAATAAGTCTTCTTTTGTCGAAATAAGTCTTCCTTTGTATTTTCTTGAATTGAAAAAATTATATATATATAATGGATGGTTTTCAGCCTAACATATTTTAGTCGACCACCTGTCATCCGAGCATGTTTTGGTCGATAGGTTTTCGGCCGAAAACCTCTCGACCAAAACTTGGCTGGCTGAAAATGGTTCGACTAAAAATATCTAGTTGGCATCCTACTTGACAACCAACTCAACTTTTTTCAAAGTTTTTTGAAACTTTCAACTTCAATAGAGTCTTTCTTTAGTCAAAATGATTTAAAAAAAAGAAAGAAAAATACCCTTTTGTAGAGCTCGAAGTGGTGAATCCAAATATGTAATTTTTTAATATTTTGATTAGCTTTAATATATATTCTTTAAAAATAATGCAAGTAGGTTGTTAAAGTTAAAAAAGAGACTAATTAGAAATTTAAAAAATAGTAAAACATATTAATTTTTTTTGAAAAATATATGGTGCGAATGCATTATCACTTGTATGCAACTTCCATCTTGTGGGGGGATCTAAAATTGACTTCAAAGTGAAATTTTCTAAGTAGCGATATGTATGTAGAGAGTAAGAGTCGAGCAGATTGGAAGCAATCTGCAACTTAAGGGTTTTAAATCAAATTTCGGCTCGTGTGAGTGGGGGAGGCTTGGTCCTCCTCCACGCAAGGCCCTACATGGCGGTGTAAAGTGGTGTACTTTGGGTTTCTTCCTTGTGCGAGGCTACATATTCTCTGCCCTCGTTCATGTGAAAGTGGGAGGCTAGTCTGAAAAGTATTGTGCAAGGATACAAATTCCTCCTGATGGCATTGAGAAAAGGCCGAACCTTGGTATGGATGGTCATTTTCAAACTGAGTCCTTTCAAGACATCGTGGTGGGAGAAGAAGTGGGGATTCTAGTCGGAGTGAGTTTTTTTATGCAAGAAGGAGGAAGTAAAGAAGACAGGGAACTCAAAAGAGGTAAGTGTCCTCCTGGTTCCCCTAAAGTTGACATCATGATTCCAAATGAAAAATTAGTAAATGATTTCTGTGAGAAAGACAATAAATTGAAAAATATTGGGATTTTTTTGGCCGCTATGGACGTTAATAAAGTCTTGGCATGGATGAATGGCTAGCTAATATTTGGGGGAAAAAGTTTGGGATTTATTTCTCATATTGTAGAAGGATACAAAAGGGATTGTATGTGATTTTTCTCATAAACCATGAAATGCAATGCAAAACCCTAAGCAAACAATTCTGAAATATAGGCAATAACATTTTTTGAGTTGTGGCATGGTCACTAGAAGCCCTATATGAGGAAGTTTTGGCTCTATCGTGCCATAGATGGCTGGTGATTAAGAATGTGCCACTAAGAATCTAGACGTTTATTCTTGTATGATGGTGAAATCTGCAACTTGTTAAAACCTCCAACACATTAGCATGGTTAGTTTAAAACAAAGCAAATAACATCATCTCTATGAAATAATACATCAATGTTGTCCAAATGCAAACAAATGACAAAAGCAAGCTAAATAAACATATGAAAAACATGAAGTATGCTTATCTCATAGTGGATTGGTGCTATTGTGGAAAATAGCCCTTTCCCAACCCTTGATAATGCAAATGATGATGATGATGGACAAAATCAATTCTCAAATGAAGAGAGTGACTTTGCATAAGCTTTTTAGATGATTTTTGTGGAGTTGTGGAGGATTTGTTGAAGGATGAAGTCTCTATTTAAAGATTCTCAAGTTGAAAGAATGCTTATGAGAGAGCAATGTGGGATCAAAAACAAGCCAATGAAAAGAGGCCACTTGTCAACTTGTGATAGGCTTGAGGATGAGCACATTTTGGTCAATGTGCCAAAGAGAGGGAGATTTCAAATTTGAATTTGAGAGTTAATGTTGAGTTTGACTTGTGCAAGGGACATGTAAGAGACATTAATTTCTTTGTTGGATGTACATGTCCACTTGATTTTGAATTCAAACTTGAGGGAATATTCCTCAAAGATGCCATGTTGAGTGAAAATGCTGATTTTAATAAATCAATAAATTGATTTATTTGTGCAAGTGGGATTAGCTAGAGGATGTGATGGGTAGTTAGGTTAGGCTAATTTAGGATTAGATTAGCTTAATGATGATTAGGTGAGTTTTGACCTTTTTGACTTAAATATCTGATCAGAAAAGGATGGAATATGCATTTGGATTTAATTAAATGAATGTTTGATTTATTTAATTAAAAGGTTGATGATAAAGTTTATTTAATTTTAAATTAATGACCTTAGGAGATTGAAATTAATGAGTTTACCTGATGAATGGATGAAGGTGAACTTGATTAATTGATGAATGGACCTAATGCATGATGCTAATTTTGCATGTCTACAATTCCCTTACTGATTGAACTATATGGTAAGGTCCTACAGATAGATAATACTAAATTCACATTACCCCATGCAAACACAAGGGTTTTGATTTCTATCCTACTTGGGGTAGATTTTTTGAATGCCCTACTGCTAAAACTTGAAAATGGGGATCCCATGTGTGCCCTCAAAGTGTTGGGTGGTCTAAACGCCTATTATATCTATAGGAGAGAAGGGAAAAAAAGGAGAAATTTCCCCTTAATCGACAAGAAAATAAATAGTAGAAAAGCTCAATTGAGGGAAATAAACAAAACTTTTCCAAGGGATGAACCTCAAAACCTTAGCAGTTCTATTGATGTTGTAAATAACTCAGATACCAATCAGAATACTGTAAAGACCGACAACCCACAAGATAGTAATGATTGTAATAAAAAGATCACTAAAAACCTAGAAGGCAAAAGAGCCATGAGTGGAGATGAATCCCCATTCCATAACACTACCAGTAATATTGAGTTGGTGGAAATTCCAAAAAAAATGTCGGAGCCTTGGTATGATGACACAGATGCAGGATCTTTAGAAGATGAGGACCTCATGGAGGCCTCAAGTCAAAACCTAGACTTTGATCTGGAAAGCAACTACGAAAGTATGGATATGGAGGCCTAGGAAATGAAATGGGATCTTGAGGTGTTTGAAGAGCCCTTGGCAGATGAAATTTTGGAGGGCTGCATTAAGGACTATGGTGTGAATGATGTTTTAGCCACTTCACATGGGGGTACAATTGTACCTCCTCAAATTTTGGCTAGTGATGATACCGACCTAACTAATACTAGCAATGTAAAGGAGGGGGTTGAAGCCACCCCAATAAAGCCAGCCAATAAGGGCTGGAAAAAGAATGCCCAACAACTGGCATTGGATAAATTAAGGAATAACCCTAAGGTTGTGGTAGGAGGGGATTCTGCCCCTAACAAGCAGACATACTTCCTAAAAGGTTTCAGATTTTTCAAAGAAGACCCTAACAAGTTGGGGGAATCAAACCAATTGGAGGATAGGCCCTGCAAGGTTAGAGATATTGTGAGTGCCCTGGAAACCAACCTGATGCCCACCTGTATCCAATTTGGTGTCTTTTTTGGATTAGTTGTAGACCAATCTGTGGCACGGGAAGAATCTCAAAGTAGCCCCAGAGGGGATTGTAATCAATGCATCAATGGTACAGTGATGGATATAGGTGGGGGTAATGTTGGCCCTCAGGGTAAAAAAGAAGTTCATGTATCTGAAATTACACTCTCTTGCTAGGGAGAGGCTAAGAACACCAGTCTTGCAACTGATGTTCCAAATAAGCTGTTTGGATTCATTGTGCCTTCAGGGGTTGTAGGGGAATTGACAGCCAAGGGAGTCACTGAGGGAGAGGCCAAAACAAAATTATCTCATAGACCAAGGGGAAGACCAAGAAAAGGGGCATAAATTCTAATCCTATAAGGGAAAGGTAACCTCAAGCTTCTTGCAAAGAAAAAAGGAAGAATCTTAGTGTGATCATTGCTAGCCTAGTACCCAAAAGGATGGAAGTGGATCGAAAGGTGCCTAATTTTTTTGAGAACTTTAGGCCTGAAAAGGAACCGAATCTAAACCCTGGTCCTAATGACTCTTAATTGTATATCTTGGAATGTAAGGGGGATGGAATCCCCAGATAGGAAGCAAATTGTTAGAAGGTTCCTCCGCCGATGCAAGGAAAAAGATGTGGTTTTGCTACAAGAACTTAAGCCAACTGGTTTCATGCTAGAAACCAACCTTAAATTTATCTAGAGGGATTCCACCCATTGAAGGGTAGGGGGGATACTATCATTCTTTCTAAGGAGTGGAGGCAATATGTCTCCAAACATGGGGTTTCCCCATGTAACAAAGTAGTTTGGGTAGTGCTGAAAAAGGGAGACTTCTCCTTTGGTATTTGCTCAATCTATGCTCCAAATGAGTATGGAGAGAGAATCAAGGTGTGTAAATGGATGTTTGAATTGGATAATCTACCTTGGATCCTTGGTGGGGACTTTAATATGATAGAAAACCAAGAGGACAAGCTTGGTGGAATTGACATGGAATGGAAAGGGAATGAAAAATAATTTTGATAAAAAATGAAGAGAAAGTTCAAATTGATGGATCCAATAGAGGGGAAGAAGGACTAACCTAGCATATGGTACACTTGGTGCAATACAAAAAGGGTAACTGAAGGATCTATTGCAAGTTGGTCAGGTTCTATATAAATAAGAAAGTCTTTATTCCTTATTCTCCGAGAGACAGATGCAAAATTGAAGTGCACAATTACACTCTCTCTAATCACCACCCCACAAAAATGAGAATCCTTCTTAGGAAGGGGCCGGGGGGTGAGAAGAGAAAGGGGGGAGGCTTCCTTCTTAACACCAAATTTCCACATGATAAGGACTGTTTAGATGCCATTAAAACTCATAAAATGATAAACAATTGCATACATAAAAGCTTAAATGTGAGAGAAAGGTGGAACTTGAATGTCAAGGGATGGAAAGCCTTATTTTAGATAATTTGAAAAAAGAAAGCCATGGATAGTAGGAGGGAGGAAGGTCTTCTTCAAGAGGAATTGCTGCAAGTAGAAGTTGAGCTTCAGAAAGACCTTGGGAATGATGGTTTAGGAAACCAATTGATTCTAGCCAAAGAGTCCTTGAGGAGGCTCCAAAATGGAAGAATTTAGGGTCTCAAAGTCAGATCCAGGCTTAATTGGCTTGAAAATGGCGACAAAGGGCCTAAATTTTTCTTCAAACTCCTCAGGGAAAAAAACTTCAAGGAGCATATAGACCAAATTTAAGTGGATGAGGGGGTAGTTTGTGACCAAGATGTAAATCAAGAACCACTTTCATATGTTCTACAAAACCTTGTTCTCATATGAAATTGGTTGGAGTGGCTGCGCTAGTGCAAGGAACTTGATTAGGAATGTCATCCTCAAGAAACTAGAGGGGGAAGAGGTGGAGAACTTGGGATGTGAGGTATCTAAAGAAGAAATAAAAAATGCAATAGAATCCATGTAGAATGACAAATCTCCAGGAGTTGATGGTCTCCCAACAGAGTTCTATGATACCTTCAAAGAATGGATTGTTGATGACCTTTTCCCAGTAGACAAGGAGGCTTTAGAGAATGGATCCCTAGGGAGTGGAATTAACAAGGGAATTATAAAACTACTCCCAAAAGAAGCTGACAAGACTCAGCTAAAAAAATGGAGACCCATAACCTTGTTGAATGCTTAATACAAAATTCTTGCCAAAGTCTTGGCAAGAAGGTTGGTAAATGTTCTTCCCAAACTCATTAGTACAACCAAATAGGATTTATTAAGGGTAGGTATATCTTGGAGAATCTCATCCTAGCTGGGAAGCACTACAGTGGGAAAAAAAACTCTAATCAGGAGGTTGCTATCCTACTACTAGATTTCGAAAAGGCTTATGACAAGGTTGAATGGTATTTTATCAGACTCACCCTTGAGGAATTTGGCTTCCCTCAAGCTTTTTGTAACATGGTAGTCACCTTGTTCAAGGATGTAGTGGCTCAGGTGGATGTAAATGGGTCTCTTACAAATGAGTTTGCATTAGAAAGGTCAATTAGACAAGGCTGTCCATTGGCCCCTGCATTGTTTGTGATTTCCTTAGATGCCTTTTATTATGTTCTCAGGACCAATGTGCTCTAACCAAAGGTTAGAGGTATAACACTCCCAAACAATGATGAGTTGTTGAATGTCCAATTCGCTAATGATACAACCTTGTTCCCTTTCCTGGAGGAAGAAAATGTCTCCAATCTAATTAGGAAACTCAATATATTTTGTGAAGCCTCTGGTGCAAAAATTTCCCTCCCCAAATCAATTCTTGTGGGGTGGCAAGATAGGCCTCCAGATTGGGAAAATAAATTCAGAATCCAATGGGGAGGACCATGCAAATAGGTAAGATATTTGGGCATACCATTTGCGGTATGTCCAAACTTAAAAGAAATGTGGAATTGGATCAAAAGCAAGTTTGAGAAAAAGATAGAGAATTGGAATAGGCACTACCTCTCACTGGGAGGAAGATTTCAAATTTTCTAGAAGATACTTTCATCTTACAACTTGTATTTTTCCATGGTATGGTTGTTTAACAGTTATCAAGTGGAAGAGATCCAAAAAAGGATTCAAAGTTTTCTTTGGTCTGATGGAAAGGGTAAGAAAAAATGGCATGCGGTTAAATGGAGTTGGTGTTGTGTAAGCAAAGCAAAAGGGGGACTTGGACTAAATGACTTGAGAATCAAAGGCATAACAATGGCTTCCAATGGATTTTCAAGGCCCTGGATGGTAATGAACGTTGGAAAGTATTAATCACAAGCAATATAAAAAGGGAAAATCCCAAGAATGGTAAAAAATGGAAAGACCTCCCCCTCAGTGACCTTCTTAGTTGTCAATACCCTATATCCCCGAAAGGCTTAGTGGTGTTCATAAGCATTTGGAAAGCATGGGAACAGGTTAAAGGGATCATAAGTAATTCTCAGTTCTCCTAAGGTAGAATTTTGTACACACAAAGGTCTATTTGGTGGAATCTCAAACATAGGGATAAGCCTTTGGCTCTCCTACAGGGTTGCTCAACAAAGAATTAGAATATCAAAGGAATAAAAAGCTTCTCAAACATTCTGAATGATGGATTGCTAAAGGATTAGGCTTAATTGAAAGCTAAATTTCAAATCCTCGATACTCAATGGAGAACCTACTCTATTATAAGAGACTTATAGTGTAATAAATTGGCCGGTAATTAGAAGATTTAATGCAGAGCAATTCAAGGAATTCTAGTGGACAAACGAGACCAATATTAACAAATGTAATGCAAAAACTATATATAGTACTCTCACTAAACAACAAGAAGCATTTGATTATTTGAATAATAAGTGGAATATTAACCTAAGCAACAATGAATGGACTAAAATTATTTCAAATAACTGGGCCAAAATAATAGAGCCAAAGAAGGCCTTCTTTAGATGGTTTTTGATCTTCCATAGGTTGCCTTATAAAATAAGTTCTACTAACATTGAAATATGTAGACTGTGTAGGGTGCCAGACACAATAAATCATATCTTTTTTGACTGTATATTTGCAAAAGAAATTTAGATTTTTTTTGTAATAAATTAGATGTGTGGAACACCAATGGTAAACTCAGATTGGATAGAATTATTTTATTCAGAAGTAATAAATTTGGCAGAGAGCTATCATTGTTTTGGTCTTGTATATCTACTAAAATTTTGTGGCACATTTGGAAAGCTCAAAATGATGAAAGATTTAATGGGAAACTGAGGGCACTTACTGAGTCTACAAAAAGAATCACCTTGTACAACATTTGTTTTTAGGTTACCATGACAGTGAAAGTTTCCAAATTCAAGTTCCTCAAGATGTTGGAGGATGGTATCTTGCAAATCAGGTTATAGGAAGTTAGATTTGGTCACACATGACAAACTAGGCAACCAAGCACATAGATCTTTCTCCAGGATTTGGAAATATTTCAAAAATAATTTAATGAAAAGGTTGCTGAGGAAGCTCAGAAGGAGGACCCTCCACCCCTTATCAGGCCTAAGGACTTCACTAGAGAGGAGATAGAGGCAACAAAAACACTGCTAGGTATGAAGCATCCAACTGTTAGTGAGGAATCAACTACATGATATGGAGCATAAGACTATTTATTTTTTTGGACATGGACTACCTTGTTGCCTTGATGGTCTGGATAAGTTATGTGCGGTTATCAACTTAGACAAGTAATAGCATGAAATTTTTGGTAAGGGATAATGGACATCAGTCGATTTGCAAGATTTTGGGGTAGTTTTTTGGATGTTAATAGGGAGAATGTGTAGCAGTGAGCAAGTTGAAGACACCAAGCATGATCCTATATTGGCTATGGTTTTGTAATAGTTTCTCAATACTGATATTCTAAATGTAAAAAGATGTATGTATTAGTAGAAACAATGTTTTAGTAAGTAGTAGTACTGCTCCTCATGGATATGTATCTTGTTGTTCACTCTATACACAATACAAAAAAAAAGATATATGGTGCACTAGAGGAGAGAGTCCTCTTCAAAAGGGTATAATTTTTCTTTTTGAAAATGATTAAAAAATAGACAATAGTTAGTGTCCCATGAAAACTGTCAAATTCTTACAAGTTTGACTTTAAAACATTATTACGAGGAAAATATACATCAATTTTTTTTTTTTCCCCATGCACTAGATACATTGAAGTTACCTATTTGGAAAAAAACTAAACATGGAGAAATAAAGTTTTTTTCAATTTATTTCTTCACGGCTCGCGAAGTAACTTGTTTCTAAAATTTTCAGCATTCCAAAATCTATTCTTAAATTGATAAAAAGGTAATGAAAACAATTTTTTTTTAAATATGAAAAATTATAGGAATAAACTTCATCAAAAGTTCTACATTTCATTAGTTTACATCATTTTGAAATTCAAAATATAAAGACCACTTTTATGTGGTTGAAGTTCATTTTTTTTTGTTGTTGGCCGATTATTTTATAACGTGTGACAAGAGCTTTTACCATTAAATCTCAATAGTCAACTTTAGATATTTGAATTTTAAATAATAAAATGCCTATTACTGACATATTTGAATTTGGAGCCAAAATAGGGGGAGATAGGTGCCCTAGGTGCCATTGTCCTAGGACTATTTTTCAAAACTTAAGGAGTCAGGGGCAAAGTATTAAATGAGAACATTCATTTTATGCTTGTAAATTGCCAGAAAATATGAAAATAGGTTACAAAATGCATAATTTAGGAAATTACGAGCTTAATTAGGTCCAATAAATCAAGGGGGAGCAAAACATAGTGTAAAATTATCAAGGGTGACAATTTCACGATGCTACGTGTATAGCATACTAAAATTAGATGAATAAGGAATAATCATATTAGATGAAGTGTGAAACTCACCAAGTATCTAATTCAATGGAATAATTTACTAGTTGAAGATGCCACATGGGAGGATGAAGACTATCTAGAAGAATCCACTCTTTATTAGCATTTGGGACACGTTTAAAATGGGGCATGCTATGCCCTTAATCCTAGAGTATGCAAATGATTATGGGTAGTCATCTTGTGGCTACCTTATCTCTTAATTAAGTCATACTATCATGATTATATTGTTATTTATTTACTTAGGTCGGCTTATGTATTATATAGGGTTATCTAGGTCGACCTAGGTGATATCCTAGGCATAAGTATGGTATATATAAGAGCTACTAAGTCTTATTTCATCATTGTATTATAAATTGTGTTCTTATTGGAGATATTTAGAGTTTTCCCCCCTCCAATTGGCTTGTTATTCTGAATTATTATCCAATATTTGTAGAATATTTCATATCATATTCCTCTTTTTATGCAAGTTATTTCATTATAGTGGCTAAAAGCCACAACCGTAGGGGGAATCCCACAAATGTAGGGGGAAGTTTGATAGCTCAAAAAAGATAGAGAGAGAAGTAGACTTGAGAAGAGAGGTATGCTAGGGAGGGAAACTCTACCAGTTCAACCCCATACATATACTTAAGATATTTCTTATGCATTCACACTTAGGACATATGAGGGGCTTAGGGTTGATGCCTAGGAGATGAAGGGGGGGATTAAATGCAAAATAGGAAAAGTGAAATTGTGACTCATGAAATGAAAATTTTAGTCCATTACATGAGTTACAGGGAAAAGGACATGATAATGAAATTTTATAGCATCAACACTTAGTGGATATTCAAGGTTATGTGGGTTTAAATTTGACGGGGGATGTAAAAAATACACTAGTAGAATTTGGCAAGTAAATGACTACGTGACTAAAACTTTTAGTCACGTGACTAACACTAGTAGTATTTGGAAAATAAATGACTAATTTAGTCATTTATAAGTGACTAATTTGCTCATCGGGTAAAATAACAACTAAATGACTAAATAAATGACTAATATCGCATAAATAAAAATGACTAAATAAATGACTAATATTAGACAAATAAAAATGACTAAATAAATAACTAAATAAATGTGCTCATTATTAAAATCTTGGCCATAATTTTCATTTTAATAAACATACTCTAAAACCTTCGCTAAGACCTTATTTTCAATCGTATCTCACCATAATTAATAATAAAATATTACAAATAAAATTACTTAATAAATATTTTTTGTGAATAAATATTTTGTTTCAGGTGTCATCATATGAACACCAAAGTTTCTTCTAAATTGATCTAAAACCACCAAAATTAATGAAAACCATAAGAGAATCTAAAAACTAAAAACCCAAAAACCTTGAAAATTAAAACAAAGGAAGAGAAAAAACAAAAAATAAGAATAAACAACCAAATAATCTAAGAGGAAAAGGACCAATTTTTTTTTATAAGCGTAATTTTCATTTTAATAAACATACTCTAAAACCTCCATGAAGACCTTATTTTCAATGTAGCCCACCAAAATGAAGCAGTGAGTCGAAACCTGTAACCCGCCAAAATGGAGCAGTGAGTCGAAACCTTATTTTCAAGTTAGCCTGCCAAAATGGAGAAGTAAAGCATGCCTAATTTTGGATTGCAACCTCTTCCCATTTGTCTGCATCAGACACGATTTGTGTAGAATCTTGTGGTAAGTTACTTTCCATGGTTTTAGTTAATTTTACTTTTCAAATCTATACGCAGTTAGGCCATATGATCCATATGATCCATTTGTTTTAATAATTTTACTAGCTGCTTGTTGACTAATAGTGATTATCTTCTTTTTTAGGCTAATTATGGAAAAGCAGATCCATCTTGTGTTGTAGAAGTTAAGGATTTATATAGAGAACTTGGAATTGAGATCTGTTTATTCTTTTCTCTTCCCTTATGAGATGTTAAAAGCGATCTTTTCTTTTCAAAGTTTCCACTATCAAATTGTATAGTTCATAAGAGAACTTACTTTTATCTATAAAAATGATATTAAGGGACATGTAGATTGAGTTGTCTATACAAATTTCAAAATTTGAACTCTTAAAATTAGCTTCCACTTTCTAAGGGGGCATGCAAATCACTTTTGAAGTTGAGTGTAAAACATAGAGTAGCAAGTAAAGAAAAAGGATGAAAAATAATAAAGTGAAAAGTGGCTCTTCTTATATCAACCATGTAGAGTACAATGAAAGGAGTGCAAGGATGGTAGGGGTTTAACATTTACAGTGCAGTGGAATAGTAGTTCAGTTGTATAGTAGATGTCATCCTACTTTGTTTGAGAACTCTTACTAAATTCCCAAAAATAGGATAGGAGTTCCCAAATGATGCCAACAACAAGAGTTGATTCATAGGCCCTATGAAAATCTCTAACTTTTTGGCTCCCCTTTGATACTTTTTTGCATACTTATAGATTACATCTCCATGATTAATATGGACTGGAAGGGTTGAAAGGGCACATGTTAGTCTTTTCCATTTATTGGGCAATAAAGAGTTTGAAGTGACTAAAAGAATCAAATGTAGCTCTTTACTCTAGATGCTTTATTCTCATTCGGTTATTAATATATCCAAATATAAACCATGATGACTTAAATTAGAACTAGAATAAATCTCATGAAAACTGCAAGAAGAGATCAGTGATTAGATGAATCATGAAAATGAAACCAACTCCATAAGCCACAACAATAAAATATACAATACAAATATGAAATCTGAGCCTTCAAAGGAGTTGTCATGGATAAAGAATCATCCTCCCTTAGATCTCTTGTGAAATTCCTGAAATCTATTGGAGTTATCCACAACATCCACATCTTTATGAGCTCTGATACAAATATTTTGCATATTTCTTCTCAGTTTATTCAATTTGGTGTTATTATTTTTATCATGTGATTCAGGCTTCAAACCAACCCCTCTCATTAGTATTTGTCTTCTAGAACTATCTAGAAGAGGGTAATCAAAATCAGTACTGGAGTATCTAAAAGTTGAAGATCCTTTCCCTCAAGCTGAAGCTTTGTTCTCAAAAAACCAGAGCTGAGACAAGCCAAGAACTAGTGGAAGGGAAGTTGAATGAAAATTGAGCAACTAAAAGCCTTCCCTAAGAAAGTGCCCTTTCCACTATAGCTGTCGGTCCTAGAGTCTCTTTGTTCATTTTTTACGGCATCTCCTCATTTTCATTTCTTGATAGAGAGCTTCTGAAAGATGTGCAAGATGTTCTTCAATCTCAACAATCAATGTTGAGATAAAATGGAAGCATTGATCTTGCAAATAAGGTGCTAAATCATTTATCCTTGAAGGAGATTTGTGTGCATGAAGAAAACTTAGGAGGTCTTCTAGAATATTCTTGGACCCCTCATCTATGGTATCTTTTATTTGACTAACCTCAATTCAAAAATAAGCATTAAGGTGACCAGACTAGTCTTCATCATTTTTCATCATAAATCTAAAACTCAACCCATGTAAATTGATACTTTTTAGGTCCCCTCTCTTGACAAGCCAGCCCTCACTAGTAGTTAATTTGTGCAAATTGGTTTCAACATCTTTGTAACTTTCTAGAGATGTAACTATGGCTTCAAGGAATTTACCAACCTTAACTCTCTCACGTAGATCTACAAATCCATCAGCTATTATTTGTTTCATCCTACTAACAAACAAGCTTTCAAAAAGTTCATCCCACAAACTCTTTGAGTGCTTCAAAACAATCTCACACATGCATTGACATAGAAACTCAACATTTGAGACAAAAAATATTTTTAGACACTCCAAGCTCCCTTCAAATGCATCCAAACTGTCCAATGTTTCTCTGATCAATGTCTCATTCTCTGCAAGTTCCTTTCCACTTTTCACAAGATCAAGCAAATACTTTCCCCCAAGCCTATCTATAGAGAGAATATCATCTGCACATGTCTTAAGCCATGCTAAGCAAGACTCTGATATAAATTCCCTTGGAAAAATAATCATGGTAGCTTGTAGCTTCTCTCTATGAGATTTCCACAACTGCACGTCATTGTCTAGGTTTGGAATCCCACCAAAAAACTGTGATTCAGGTGGCACTACCAACACAGTCTTATAAAAAAGAGGCAAATCAATTAGAACCTCCAAGAAGAGTTCCCCAGCCTAACATAGTGTTACTTGTATGACTCTTACCACATTACAGAAAATGGAACTGACTGCCCCCACCTTATCGGTCTACCGGTTAGATGTGTCTTCTAGTTCCAGCGATGCATCTATGGTTCTATTTTTCATCGGCATGAGGATCTTCTATCGACGGGACGAGGTCTCATGTTCCCAAGATGATCTGATGGGGATGTCACCCTTGACATCCCCATCAGACCATCGCGAGAACAAGAGACCACATCCCGCCAATAGAAGATCCTCACGTCAATGAAAAAACTGAACCGTCGATGCTTCGTTGGAACCAAAAGACACATCCAGCTGAAGAACCCTTGGTGTGTGAATTATTCTAGCCATTTCTGTTAGAATGAAGTAGATGGAGTTCAGGGGTTTTGTTTCAGATGATATGGAAAAAAAATTTGGAACCAAATAGAGTTGAATGGGTGTTTCAAACTCAATCAAATCTTGTTTAAAACAACCCAACATGAAGACAAGTGTACTTAGAAGATTCGGATTTCTTTTTTCATCATCATGATTTGGTTTTCAACATCTTTGTAACTTTCCAGAGATGTAACTATGGCTTCAAGGCATTTATGAACCTTAATTGTAGTTGACATCCACCCTCGTGCTCTTGTTTCAATTCAGTTTCTTCCCAACCCTACAAATCACAGACTAATAAATGGTAAGCCTTGAAATCATGGAACAAAAAACTACAAGAGATAGAGCAAGAATACAACATTAAAATCGTGACTTGAAATAGTAAAAGAAAAGAAGCAGCAGGCATTTTGATATACAATCAGAAAAGGGCATTTTATGAGGCTGCCTTAAGGAATCAAATTAAAATTAAATAGAATCATGCTTCAAATTCCATTTAAATATTCAGTTGTACAGTAGATGTCATCCTACTTTTTTTGAGAACTCTTACTGAATTCCCAAAAATAGGAGTTCCAAAATGACACCAATAGATATTATAATAGAAAAAAAATAGCAATATTTTCATACAAAAAACAACAAGAGATGATTCATAAGCCCTATGAAAATCTCTAACATTTTTGCCCCCCTTTGATACTTTTCTGCATACTTACAGATTACATCTCCATGATTAATATGGACTGGAAGGGTTGAAAGGGCACATGTTAGTATTTTCCATTTATTAGGCAATAAAGAGTTTGAAGTGACTGAAAGAATCAAATGTAGCTCTTTAATCTAGATGCTTTATTCTCATTCGGTTATTAATATATCCAGATATAAACCATGATGACTTAAATCAGAACTAGAAGAAATGTCATGAAAACTGCAAGAAGAGATCATTGATTACATGAGTCATGAAAATGAAACCAACTCCATAAGCCACAACAAACAAAATATGCAATGCAAATGAGAATACAGGCCTTCAAAGGAGTTTTCATGGATACGATTATCCTTCCTTAGATCTCTTGTGAGAATTCCTGAAAGCTCTTCAGTTATCCACAATATCCACATGCTATGAGCTTTGATACAAAGATTATGCATAGTTCTTCTCAATTTATTCAATTTGGTGCTATTATTTTTATCCTATGATTCAGGCTTCAAACCAACCCCTCTCATTAGTATTTTTCTTCTAGAACTATCTAGAAGAGGGTAATCAAAATCGGTATTGGAATATCTTAGAGTCGAAGATCCTTTCCCTCAAACTAAAGCTTTGTTCTCGACAAACCAGAGCTGAGATGAGCCAAGAACTAGTGGAAGGGAAGTTGAATGAAAACTGAGAGCAACTAAAAGCCTTCCTAAGAAAAGTGCCCTTTCCACTATAACTGTCGATCCTAGAGTCTCCTTGTTCATTTTTTTGGCATCTCCTCATTTTTCATTTCTTGATAGAGAGCTTCTGAAAGATGTGCAAGATGTTCTTCAATCTCAACAATCAATGTTGAGATAAAATGGAAGCATTACTCTTGCAAATAAGGTGCTAAATCATTTATCCTTGAAGGAGATTTGTGTGCATGAAGAAAACTTAGGAGGTCTTCCAGAATATTCTTGGACCCCTCATTTATGGTATCTTTTATTTGACTAACCTTAGTTCCAAAATGAGCGTTAAGGCAACCAAACCAATCTGCATCATTTGTCATCATAAATCTAAAACTCTACCCATGTAAATTGATACTTTGTAGGTCCCCTCTCTTGACAAGCTAGCCCTCACTAGTAGTTAATTTGTGCAAATTGGTTTCAACATCTTTGTAACTTTCTAGAGATGTAACTATGTCTTCAAGGAATTTACCAACCTTAACTCTCTCACGTAGATCTACAAATCCATCAGCTATTATTTGTTTCATCCTACTAACAAACAAGCTTTCAAAAAGTTCATCCCACAGACTCTTTGAGTGCTTCAAAACAATCTCACACATGCATTGGCATGGAAACTCAACATTTGAACCAAAATTTGTTCTTAGCCACTCCAAGCTCCCTTCAAATGCATCCAGATTGTCCAATGTTTCTCTGATCAATGTCTAATTCTCTACAAGTTCCTTTCCACCTTTCACAAGATCAAGCAAATACTTTCCCCCAAGCCCATTTGTAGAGAGAATATCATCTGCACATGTCTCAAGCCACACTAAGACTTTGATATAAATTCGCTCAGTAAAATCATCATGGTAGCTTGTAGCTTCTCTCTATGAGATTTCCACAACTGCACCTCATTGTTTGGGTTTGGAATCCCACCAAACAACTGTGATCCAGGTGGCACTGCCAACACAGTATTATAAAAAAGAGGCAAATCATTTAGAACCTCCAAGAAGAGTTCCCCAGCCTGACATAGTGTTACCTGTATGACTCTTATCACATTACAGAAAATGGAACTGACTGCCCCCACCTTATTTTGCATAAGCTTTATCTAGTACAATGTTCTCCCACCTGTTATGTGGTTGGCTAAATCCTTTTCCAAAGCATTGATTCCTTGCCCCCATTGGATTTTTAATTCTTTGCTACCTTGGTTGAGTTCTTGAGTTGTGTTACTAGAAAATTGGTTCATCAAATTTATGTGAAGGCCAAGAACTTTGCCTATGCCTTCACCTTTCTATTATATTCTTTCATTGACTTGTTATAGGTCGAGGTTATACTTCATTTAAGTGATTTGATCTTGTTTGTTTGATTATTGGATAATGGTACCATAATCTTGGTAGACTGGCATGGTGGGTTCAATATCCATATATTCATCTGCCAAAAGGGTCTCTATTGTTAGCATGGGCATCTCCAACATGGAGCCTGATAGCAATCAGGAGCACCATTCAACCTCACTTAGACAAATTTCACAAAAAATAGGCTTCAATCTCTCAATTCCTTCAATCCTAAGCACTATAGACAAGATATAAAACCATTTTCAGATACCCTTTAATGACTTCTAAAACATATCCCAAATTCACCATAGGTTGTTTTGGAACAACTTGTAAATTGCATTTGCTTTAAAGTTTCTAAAGCCTTTTCAACATATCTAATTTTTATATATCCTACAATTATTGTAGTGGACCATGAGACCACATTTCTTTGAGGCATTTTTTCGAACCGCGTCAAAGTGCCTTTTTATATGATCCACATATATCATACGATATTTGGTGTAGAATTTGTAGTACCTTTAAAAATCTGCAAACACTATGCTCAAACAAGGGTTAGTATCAACAAATCCTTCAAGAATACCCCTATGAAATACATTGCAAATGTTCCAAAATGCCACAAAAGATAAAAGAAAACCAAATGCATAATGAAAGCATTCAACAAACTACCTATTCCATAGTTGGATTGGTGTCACTTGTGCTAGTGACCCTTTCCCAATCCTTGATAAAAGCTCAAATTGAAAATGCTATGAAGATGGTGGAGTGATGATGAACAAGATTAAATCTCAAGTGAAGAGAGTAACCTTGCATGAAATTGTGAAGATTGTGAAGATTGTGAAGATTGTGAAGGATTTGCTTGAGAATGAAGCTGTTATTTAAAGATTTTCAAAATGTTGAATGTTGAAGAGGGACCAATGTGGGATCAAAAACAAGCCAATGAATTGAGAACACTTGTCATCATGTGATTAGGTGATGTGTGTGCAAGATTTGGGAAGAGTGCCCAAGAGGGGGAAAATTTGAATTCAAATTTTTCCATAAATGCTGAGAGGGGGACAAGGAAAAACAGCAATAAATGCCCTGTTTGACTTGTCATTGTTGAGGGAAAATGATGTTTTTAATAAATCAATAAAATTGATTTATTGTGCAAGTGGCTAGGTCTAGATAATGCAAGTGGGGTGGATGTGACATGCATTAGATTAGGATTAGATGATGATTATGTTGATTAATGCTGATTAGATGATATGACATTTTGGACCTTAAATTGATTTATTTAAATCAGAAAATGATGGAAAATGTATGATTTGGATTTGATTTAAATAAAGTCCTGATTTATTTAATTAAATGGATGATGCAAAATGAAGGTTGAATGATAATGTTTATTTGATAAATGAATGGATGAAAATACACTTGATTAATTGATGAATGATTTTCAATACAATGTCTAGTTAGGTTAATGAATGATCACGATCCAAATCACGAAGAGTTAATTTTGCATGTCGTACCCCTCTTGAAGCAATGTACTTGTTGCATTGGTTCAAAGAATAAACTTTCTTGTGTCGAAATTTAAGAAATTTCATGATTTTTGAATGCCCGTGAGAGAAAGTAGCGGTACATTGCCCTCGGTCGGTGAAAGATTTGATTTGAGGGTCGATCTACAGCGATAAAATTCAAAATGGATGGTTATGGATGGCGATGCAAAAGGCGATTTCAAGATGCTTAGAATAACAAATCTATATTATTCTAAACAAATTAAATGATGATATGATATGAGATGGATATGAGATGGATGATGTGATATCTTTGTGATTATGCAATGGATGATTTATGATATGCTTAGACTAACAGATCTATATTATGATGATGATATGCATGTGAGATGATATGCAAAATACTGATGTTTCCTATTATGTATGATATGAATGATATGTGATATGCTGACTGTTTGTAGATGCAAGATGGATGCATGATGGATGCATGACGGATGCATGATGTTAGTGCGGAAATGAAATGATGACAAGAGGATCCAACAAGTCCATGATTGGTCGAGACTTTATTAGAGATGATGATGATAGATGATGATGATGATTTGCTTATCAAGGATTGGGATTTTCAAAGGGTCACTTACTTTATTTTTGATAACACGCCTAAGTACGATGCATCAAGGTATAAAGGACCAGGATGGCGTTGTACTTAGTGTGATGGACTTTGACTCGACAAATAGATAGGAGTAATCTTGTTCACACTTGACATACGGAAACCTTGCTAGGATGCACTTTAGAAGTCTCAAACATCTCGGACCAAAACACGGAAAGGTATAACCAATCAATGCAATAGTCAACAAGCTATCTGAAACATCCTCCATACATATCTAACAAAGCAAGTATTAGCCAAGTTATTTTACAAGAACGTCCAACAAGCATAGCAGACAAAATAATAATGATCGTTGCCCCATTCCTATCTCTCTAAATCCTTCGTTCGGATATCATCGAGAGGTCCTTGGAATGAGCGCAATATGATAAATCAAAAGAAAAGATCAAGTATACAAGCAAGCCAATGTTCTTCATACCTTCAGCCAGAGGGATGTGTTTCAAAAGATGGGAGCCAAAACTTATTGCCAAAAGATAATGTCCATTGTCGGAACGGATCCTAGGACATGTTAATGACACGTCGTTTTGTTTACCCAAAGTGGTTGATTTGATAAAAGTGCCCATTGTCGGAACGGATCCTAGGACATGCTTTGTATAAGATGATGATGGTTTGATAAGTTGATTGATAGGCTGTTGATATAAGGTCGATTGACATGTTTGAAAAATGATCAAGACTTTGATTTTGTGTTCAATGGTTCATTGTTTCGATTTTGATTTTACGATTGAAGATTGATTTTGCTGACTGCTATGATTGTCTTTGTTTGTGTTGCCAAAGGATGAAAGTGATGATCAGTTTATTATGGATGATTGATTATTGCGGGTGCAAGCGAAACGGGATGGGTGGATTTTTCAAATATTTGGATGTTTTTGGAATTTTGCAATGTTTTGAGGCTGTTTTTGGTAATTTTTTTTTTTTGAGGTTTTACAAATGTTTTGATTTTCGATTTTTTCAATGTTTTTGGGATTTTACGAGATTTTGACCAAGAGACTAACCTAAAGACCTATCCTAGGGGCCTCGGGGGCTTATCGATAGATTAGCCTTGCCCTACGTTATACCTTGAGACCACGTGGTTATTTGACGACTTGATCGATTTACACATGAAGATATACATGATGAGATGTCAGTTTATTATGACAGACTCCTATAGGACTGACCTAAATGTCTAGGGGGATGATCAAAGATCAACCTTGCCTACGTTATTTCGAGCGGCGTGGTTAAACAAAGGCGACCTTGTTTTGGATTTTTGAAATGTTTTGAATGTTTTGGATTTTTACGATTTTACGATGTTTTGGATTTTTCTAATTTTCTGATGTTTTTGGATTTTCTGATTTTGAGGACTTTAAGATCATACACGAATCCGATCCGATGAGAATGTGCCCCCAGTGTGATGCAATAGACTACTCAGATATAGGCAGGACAAACTGACCTTGAGAATGGGCCGAGTAGTACTAGGAGGGATCATGATACGAGCACAGGACCAAGCGATGGTGCGGATGTGAGCGGATGAGTGATGGATGGAGATATGGATGTGATGGACGATGGAAGCGAAATGGAGGGATAATGTAGATCGAGCCATAAAGATCCTGGTGGATGGAAAGTGCTTATTTACGCAAGGCACCTGTTTGCCAGGTTTTCACCAAGGTACTTGCCCACAGTGCCACAGAAGTGGTTTTCACTAGAGGACGATTTTTTTTTCTTTACTATTTTTGATCCTTTTTCTGATTTTTTTTGGATTTTTTGCTTTTTTGATTTTTTTGTTGTTACCAAGACGCCTGTTTGCCAGGTTTTCGCCGAGGTAACCATTTTTTGAGGACTTTTTCTGATTTTTTTGGATTTTTTGGTTCTATACCTTGAAAGAATTAGGCATAAAACTTTTTGAGATGGGAGCTATTCATGGGCTCCTGTAGAGGTTCCCCTTCGGGTGTTGATAGCTGATATGCCCCTGATTTGTAGCTTGCTGTGACAATGAAAGGCCCTAACCAATTGGGTTCGAACTTTCCTTTGCTGCTGGGATTTGGGACATTCTTCTGATTTTCTTTTAAGACTAATTCTCCAACTTGGAAAGTTCTACTTCTGATTTTCTTGTTGTAGCTCCTTTTTAGTCTATTCTGATACACTTGCAGATGGTTTAAAGCATCCAAACATATTTCGTCCAGCAGAGTTCGGCTCGTTGATCTTGGCTTCGAATGACTGCAAGTAAGGTGATGAGGTTTTCAATATTTTCGAGGGATGGTAACTTTCGATCTCAATGGAGCAGAGCGGCTTGATCCGTAGACCAAGGAAAATGGTCGTTATTGGCACCGATTAGGTGTCGCGGATCTTTGGTTGATGTAAAGAGGCGGGATTAAAGCTGCAAATGCGATCCACGACTGCGTCATTATTTGTTTTCTTAAGGATTTTGAGGATGGTTTATTTGTAGCTTACCTTGGCCATTGCCTTGGGGATAGTATGGGGTGGAAGCGTGTTGGATTTTGAATTTATCACATAGGTCCGCGGACTTCACGATTTTTGAATGGTGTCCCATTATATGGAGAGATAATAGCGTGGAACACCATAGGCATATGAGATGGTTAGGGATGAACTGAGATCTGCTCTGTTATATGGGTCATAGAGTATGGCAACCCCACTTGGTGAAGTACTGGGTTGATTATAATGAATTTGTGGCGTTGGATGAGGTGGGTGTGATTTTCCCAATGAGATCGAGTCCCCACTGTGAAAAGGGCCATGGTGTGATGATTGGATGAAGCTCTTGAGCTGGAGCATGGATGAGGTCCCCGTGTTGCTGACACTGTAGACACTTCTTGACATATTCATGTGCCTCTCTGTCCATGGTAGGCCAGTAATACCCACTCCTCAACAATTTCTTAGACAGGGTCATGCCACTCGAATGAGAACCACAGATGCCGTTGTGCACCTCAGTTAGGGCAGCCGAAGCCTCCTCAGGGTTAAGACATCTTAGTAAGGTTCCTTCTATGCTTCTGCGATAAAGGGTTTCTCCTAAAATGACAAAACGAGATGCTTTCTTGATAAAGGTTCGTCTAAGGCTTGAACGCAAATCGGCGGGAATGATACCTATCCTAAGGTATGTGTAAATGTCTTGGTACCACTGATCATTTGGACCAACGATTTCGCACACAAATTCTGACTCTGGTACCTTGAATGCTGGTACGAGAAGCTGCTCTACCAAGAAGTCGTATTTCGGAACATTTTGAGGGATCTCTAAGAGTGATCCAATAGTTGCCATTGCGTCTGCTGCTCTGTTGTTGGTTCTTGGTACTTGCTCAAATGTGATGTCAACAAAATATTCCTTGAGATTTTCCACCAGCCTTTTGTATGGAGTTAGCTTATCATCCTTTGTTTGGTACTCATTGTTCACTTGATTTATGATAAGCTGTGAATCTCCATATACCTTCAATGCCATAATGTTCCACTGTACTGCTATCCTGAGACCTATAGTTAAAGCCTCGTATTCTGCAATGTTGTTGGTACAAGGGAATGCTAGTTTGTATGATCTTGGTATACAATCCCCTTGTGGAGTGATGAAGAAGATACCAGCTCCTGACCCATGTTGTGTTTAGGAACCATCAAAGTATAGTTTCCAATGAGTAGCTATGTCAATGTTGAAAATGGATTCATCTGGAAATTCTGAAACAAGTGGGCTCTCCGCATAGATAGGTGCATCTGCCAGTTGGTCTGCAATGACCTGTCCCTTGATTGCCTTGCGCTCCACATACTCAATGTCATATTCTGATAATATCATTACCCACTTAGCCATTCTTCCCGTAAGCATTGCCTTTGAAAGAAGATACTTTAAGGGATCAATTTTAGCTATGAGTTTGATCTTGTGTGCCAACATGTAGTGTCTGAATTTTTGGGATGCAAACACCACTGCTAGGCAAGCTTTTCAATGAATGTATAGTTTAACTCATGGCCCACCATTGTACGGCTGATGTAGTATATGGCTCTTTCTATTCCATTTTCATCATGTTGTGCTAGGAGAGCACCAAGGGCTGCTGCAGTTGCTGAGATATAAAGGATCAATGGTTTGTTCTGAATTGGAGGCCTTAGTACTGGAGGTGTTAACAGATATTCCTTGATTTTGTTGAAGGCTTGTTCACATTTGTCATCCCATTTGTACGTTACCCCCTTGTGGAGTAGGTGAGAGTAAGGGATTTGTTTGTCTGCTAATTGTGCTATGAACCTGCGAATTGACTGAAGCCTGCCTTGGAGACCTCTCAGTTGTTTCAATGTCCTAGGAGCTTCCATTTCAAGTATTGCTTTCACCTTTGCCGGATCAATCTCAATGCCTCTCATTGACACTATGTAACCCAACAACTTTCCTGATTGTACGCCAAAGACACACTTCTTGGGATTCAAACGAACCTTGTATTCTTCTAGTCTGTCAAAGATAGCACTCAAGACCGATATATGATCCTCCTTCTTTTTGGATTTTCCCAGGATGTCATCAACATAGTCCTCAACTGTTTTGTGGATCATGTCATGGAATATTAGTGTCATGGCCCTTTGGTATGTGGCCCCGGCGTTCTTTAAGCCGAATGGCATTACGTTCCAGCAGTATGTTCCCCATGGGCAAGTGAAAGCCGTCTTGTGTTGATCTTCTTTTGCTATCATAATCTGGTTGTATCCTGAAAATCCGTCCATAAGTGATAGCATCTCATGCCCTGCTGTCATGTCTACAATCATGTCGATGTTGGGGAGCGGGAAATCATCCTTGGGACATGCTTTGTTCAAATCTCTGAAATCCGTACAGATTCTTATGGCTCCGTCAGGCTTTGATACGGGTACCAAGTTCGATACCCATTCTGGATAATCAATTGGTCGAATGAATCCCACATCTAATAGCTTTTTGAGCTCCATTTTGACTAACAAAGCAATTTGAGGATGCATTTTGCGAAGCTTCTGTCTCACAGGTTTAGCTTTAGGATAGACTGCCAAGTGATGAACCACTACCTCTGGATCCAATCCTGGCATATCAGCATAGGTCCACACAAAATTTATCTTCCTTTCATTTAAGAAGGTAGCCAACTCCTCTTGTTCTTTGCATAATAATGACTCAGCGTAGAATGTAATATGAGGAGTTTCTTGTGTTCCCAGATTGATGGGGTTGCACTTTTCTGCTAGCATAGCTGACTTTTCTTGGTGTATAGCTGTAAGAGGAAGATTGAATCCCCCATCCTCAGGCGCCTCAGAGAGGTTTTCACCATTGGATGCGTCCTTTCTTTTTACTTTTTTAGAGTCGGAGAGTGCCACAAGGTGGTTTTCACTCAAGGACTTGGAGATTATTCTCAATTTTTTATTTTTGCGACTGAGGGATTCAATCGTTTCTCCATAGTATGCATGTGTATCCAGCTCTATGATAAAACCTGCCTTATGATCCCCACATGGAATGTCATCCCTAAGTCCCATGAATTTCGAGAGCGCCTTATCGTTTTCAAACATGTCAAGAATTGGTGGTCCTCGTTGGTCGTAATCAATCAGTTGGGGATAGACTAATCGGATTTCATTGCTTTGGTTTTCAGACTCATAAGACAAGGTGCTAATCATAAGGACATTAGTATCCTCAAACAACAAAGGTAATCCTATTTCTGGTGACTCAGTTAAATCAGTGGGCATTCCTAAAGTCATGGAGGATTTTGGAGTAGCTACAGATTCCTGAGGAGGCGTTCGGCTCCGTCTATCCTGGGCACCTCGACCAAGTACAGTTACCTTAGGAGTAGGATGACCAATGCCAAGATTTTTTATTTGCTTCTCAGGTATAATGGGTATTACACGCCCGTTATTATCTTGGCCTAACCCTTGGTTCCGGTTATAGCCCATCAAGAGCATCAGCTTCATACCTTGTTTCGTTCATCCATAGGCAATTCAACTGCCGGTATATCATCTCGATAAAGGAGATGAGATAGGTCCCCCTCTAATGTTTCCTGACCAAGATCTCCTGCACTTGTGAAGGTAGGGTTTCGTTCATAGGATCCTTGAGATGTTGAAGCTTCTTGTGATTGTGGACGTCCTCTTGATCTAGGAGATTGTGGTAGCTCTCCTACTACAAAAGCATTCTTAGGCATTGAATAGTTTCCACAACCATCATCTTGTATTATAACTTTGATATCAGAAA
The DNA here is from genome assembly GCA_007258455.2 of Sequoia sempervirens. Classification (NCBI taxonomy): domain Eukaryota; kingdom Viridiplantae; phylum Streptophyta; class Pinopsida; order Cupressales; family Cupressaceae; genus Sequoia; species Sequoia sempervirens. The sequence goes on along the minus strand of VDFB02098516.1, from coordinate 1,356 downwards.
CGGCGGGGATGGCGGGGGTGGAGGGTGTCTCTGTCACAGAAGTGAGAGTGGCGGGATCCACGTAAGGTGTTGATGGGCCTTCATCGTTCTTGGGTACCTGCGGGATCTTGTAGTATTTTGCCTCTAGATTTTTGCAGTAGGCAAATGGCTCAGGATCTCCATGGATAGTAACCTCTTGACCTTCATGTGTGAATTTCACACATTGATGAAAGGTTGAAGCTACAGCTTGCATTGCATGTATCCATGGTCGCCCTAGGAGAATGTTGTATGGTAAATCGAGGTCCAAGACCTGACAGTTGGTTTGCATGATGGCGGGTCCAACCTGGACAGGAAGCCGAATGGTGCCTTGGGATACCCTTTCCTGGTCATCGTATGCTCTTATTGTGATTCCTTTTCCTTTGTCAATTGAATCCTCTGAAATGTTCAAATTCTTTAGAAGCTTTAAGGAGCAAATATTTAAGCCTGCACCTCCATCGACCAAGACTCTCTTGACTTTCTTTTTATTTACGTACACCTCCAGATGAAGTGCACGGTTGTGAGATGGTTGTGTGGGGAAGTCTTGTTCAGAAAATGTAAGAATGTTATGTGTGGTGATATTTGCGACCATAGCTTGGAATTGTTCTGCATCTAGATCTGCGGGGACAGTAGATGACGCCAAAGCTTCTTCTAGAATCTTTTTGTGTGCAGATGAGATTTTGAGTAACTCCATGATGGAGATATGTGCAGGGGTTCTTTTCAATTGATCCAAGAAATTATAGCCACTAGGGTTAGACCTTGGATTGGATGTGGAATTTCTGCTTGGTTGGGATGGTGCTGCAATGGTAACCTTTCCACCTCTTGTGGTGACTCCACAATCGGCTTGGGCCCCTTCGATGGTGATGACTCCACAAAACTCGTCTAAACAAGCAACAACACCCTCGTATGTGTGGTTGACATTTTTATAAGCCCCTTTTCCTTTGTCTTGATCTTTGTTTCCTTTGTTACCATGATTCGGCATCGGATTCGTGTAAATCTTGAGATCTTTGTTTCCTGATGGTGCTTCCACATCTATGATTTTGTCATCTATGAGGTCTTGAATTAGATTTTTGAGCCTCATGCAGTTGTTTGTCGTGTGTCCCTTGAGTTTGTGGAAGTCGCAAAGATAATTCTCATTATACCATGGTGGCTTGACCGATGGTTCTTGATAATTATTATGTGTAGGGACCGTTATCAATTTTTCATCTACCAATCTTTTCATGATTGCTTCAGCAGGTTCCCTAAGGAGTGTGTATTTTCGTTTGGGGAAGAACTTGTTTCGCTGTGGTTCTCCTTGATTATCAGTGTTGTTTGTGTTTTGGTTATGGGATGGTTGGACCA
>VDFB02098513.1:0-22706 GCA_007258455.2 Sequoia sempervirens | reverse complement strand
CCAACCAGTTCCTCCCATCTACCACTTTTTCCACATGCAAACCAAATGGTTTCCACATTGTAATGATACCCCTTGATGCCCCTTCTGCTTCCACAAAGGAAAATTTCCACAGTTTCAGCTGTTGGTTCAATTTGCCTACTTCTTCCTTCCCTAATTTTGATTCCTGTATGAGCATGATATCTGGTGTCTTGTCTTCTAGCAAATGCCTAAGAATGCACTTTTTGTTAGGGGCGTTTAAGCCCCTAATGTTCCAGCTTAGGATTCTCATTTCTCCTCGAGAAGGGACCCGCCCTTCCTAGATCTCAGGTGCATTGTTATTTTTTGTTGTCCAGCTGCCTCCCCAACTAGCAATCTTTTCTCTTCATTCGTCTTCCTCCCAACCTTTTTCTTCTCTCCATAGTCTGGTATGCCTTTGCCACAAGGCCTACCATGTACTCCCAGCTTTGTTTCCTCTATGTCTTTTCCCTTCGCTCTGCTTGCCTCCGATTCTTGGAAGCATTACAATGGTTCTTTGTGTTCTACTTCCTCCAACATCTAGTCCTCTCCCATCACTGCTTGTTGATTACTTTGGTCCAATTCCACCATTTTACCTTCCCAGTCCACAATTGCCTCCCTATCATTCTCATTTTTATTTGGGCGTGAGGCTTCCCCTGATAACTCCCTTAATTCATTTCCCACACTCACAATCAATTCCCATTCCTAGTTCAGAAATTCTTGTCGGATTGCATCCTCTTGAGCATATGACCTTAAGACTAAAGCTTGATCATCCTGAACCTCCTCTGGCTGTAACATCCTTGTGTTTTCATGTGCTAGAACCATCTTCTCTAGCGTGAAGAGTCCTGGGTTGAAGTTAGCTTCCCAATCTTTGAAATAAAATCCCTTCCCATCCATAGCCAAGCCTTTCATTGCTAAGATCTCCTTCTTGATATGCTCAAAGGCACAGAGGATCAAGAAGAAACTATTTTGCAGGAACTTAATTCTTTCCTTTTCCTTCCATTTCGCTTCCCACCACAATCTCATCTTTGATTTTTTACACTCATCACCCCACCATTTTTCCAAAATAGCTTTATGCTCCAAGCTAACTCTAGAGCTTTCCGTTAGCCCCAAAGGAATAACACATTTGGTCTTTAATCTTTCCGTTTGCCCTTGATTACACCTTCTGTCGGTCCCTTCCTTTATATTCATACTTTGGTATGCCTTCTGTTGTCCTTGGTTGTCTGATTTCGCTCTAGTCTCTTGTTATCCTTCTCCAAAAGGTTATCAGATGGTATCAACCCCTTCCCGACTACCTTCCTTCGCCATACCTTGGAATTTTTTTATTTGATTTCAGTTAGGGTTTCCCATCCCTGTCCCCATTGTGCTCTGCCTGACCCTCCCATACCTATTTTAAGAACTCTTTTGAATGCCCTCATTCACCTGTGGCCAACCCTATTTTCCTCTCCCCCACGCTGTTCTATCCACCATCCAAGGGAGTTCCCTCCTTCCTTGGTACCGATCCTCTCTCCTTCATGGTCATCCTCCTTGCCCAATGTCTCTGTTTCACCATCCCTCTTGGTGATGATCATTTAGCCTATGGCGCAGTGAATGCCACTCTTTCTCTGTATCCTCAACCTCCTTCTTCCAAACTTTGCCTCACCCTTCCTTTTGCCGAAAATCGCTTCGCACCACCATTTCTTATTTTTATTAACTTAGTTTATTTGGGTGTTTTCAATGCATACATCAAGTTTATAATCAATAATTTAATATAAATATATAAGTTCATCATTATATTAATTATATTATTAATATTTATTATAATAATATAATATATTATATAGTACTAATAACAAAATATTTTGAAGTTGAACATTTTATTTGATATATAATAATACTTTTAGATTGGTTATTATAACTTTTATTGGTAAGGAATGTGCCATGGTAGTCCATTTAATTTTTTGTTTGTAACAACTCTTTTACAATATTGACAATGTTTTTACTGATAGTTAAAGTATGGTATATCTTCATATCAAGAATATAATTTTTTTATATTTTCAAAATGAAAAATATTTTTTATTTTCACTTAAATATAGATCCTATAGTAGTTTTCAAGTCCACCATTGTACAATAAAAAATCTAACAAGTTGTAACTTTGAAGTTTGCATATATTCTCTTCTTTGAAATAAAGGAGGGGTAAAAATTTATTCAAATAAGAAGAAATACAAAGCAAGGGCCTCAAAAAACCCTGTCAAGTTCCACTAAGTGATCTAACTGATGAGACAAACCCAGAGGTAATTGAACCTTATTCACAATATTCCAATTTTGCATTTGATCATAAGCCCATTTGGCTAGACAATCCACTACACCATTCCACTCCCTAGGGATATGAGTGAAAGTAACAAACTCCAAAGAATCACACAAATTAAGAATCTGGTTAACCACTAAGACTAACTTCCAACTAACAACCTCAGAATGCTGCTGAGTCAACAAATGCACCAACACATGCGAATTTGATTCACAAGTGAGCCTGCTCCATCCAAGAGCACAAGCTTGCTCCACAACATATAAAATAGAAAGAGCCTTCATCAAATTATTAGTATGATGACCTTTATAAACAAAAACAAAAAATTGAACAGTCCCCGAGCTATCCCTACCAACTCCACCAATGCTAGCAGGACCAGGGTTGCCCCGCGAAGACTCGTTCGTGTTGATTTTCAGACTGCCTTGCTTAGGAGGACTCCACCTCCCCACCCTATTTATCTTCCGAAGAGGGTGTCTGCATCTATTTCTCATGAGCTGGCCTTGTGGAGGAGGAATATGGAGACAACTATAGCAAATAACATCACCAGGATCCACAGCCTCCGCTAGGTCACACTTAGCCGAAATAGTTTCCCCCAAAGAGTGAAGAATTTTCCACCACAAGTGGTGGGCCCCCAACAACACATTTGGAAAGATCCAACGATTCCTCTCCAATCAGATATGTCAAAGAATAAAAGAAGGGCCAAGAGTCTAAGCAACCTGAAGAAAAGAGGTTTTGACCAGGGCCTTGTCCCATCGAACAAAAAACTCAGCCAAAGAAGAGACATGCCAACAAGCTTGATTCCACACATCCCACCAAAAATGCCAAAATGATTTCTTGTATTTGTACTATGATAATTATTACTATCTTTTATTTATGTGAAGGGTAGAATAAGAGCTAGAAGATATTAGCTAAAAAGATTAGTAATATTTTTTAAAAATTAAAAAAGTTTGCATTATAAATTTACAAAATATATGTTATTTGGATATAAAAATTGTAATATATGACTTGTTCTCATGTACAAACAATAATCACCATTTAAGAAATTTTGATTAGAATAGTATACTTGTTAGAGGCAAGTAATAATAAGCCTTAATACTTACCAATCATGGTTTTTAAGTATGGAAAAAAGATATATTCTTCTACTTGGGTTGGGTTTCATATAAAGAGAAATTTAATGATATTAATGGTGCCTTAGTTACCATACTATTTTCTCTATAGTTACCTCATGTTCTATGGCACACAAACTTGTATCAATACTATTAGTGGTGATAATTTTATTTTATTTTTTATTTTTACTATTTGGTTTGTTGATGTATTATGATAGATATGGTAAAATCTTGATCTCTTGATGAAATAATGTTTAAATAATAAAATAAATTTATTTAAAAAACTTTCTTTATAAATTATATTGCACCAAAAACCTTACTTATCATGCACCTTGTCCTTATGACATGGCCTTGTTTGTTGGCTTTGTTAATTTGTGAGATCTACTCTCATAAATGCCTATACCTATTTTTATAAAATTTCTTGTTGTGAGAAGTATAATGGACTCTGATCAATGGAAAAAAATTAATGACCTCAACTTGTCAAGATGGGGATTCTATCCCCTAAGGGGAAGTACAAGATTGAATATACATTATGTGTGTGATAATGATGCAATCATATGATGTACATGCACTAACATAATAAATTGATGCAAAGTTTATAATTGGATGATTTTGGAACTGAATGATAACCCAATTTAGTGATTCTCATGCATCTTGCTAATGATCTAGAAGATGCATAAAGCTTAAATCCGTAGTCACTCAACACTGCGGTATTTGGTGTGTAGGTTGATTAGTAATTTAGTCAAAATTTACAACCTCAATGTGGTAAGTTACTCAACATTTGGAAAGGGAAAATATAGTCATGAAATGTAGTCTAATCCAGAGATTGGCCTACAACATGAAACACTCCCAATAGGGTAAATGCAATGAAAAATGGTTGTTCTTAACCATGGTTAATATTTTAGTGGTGATTGGTTGACGTGTTTAGGGATAAGTATTAGTTAGAGTGCCAAAAAGGTTAAATTAAGAACCATGACAATATAGTTATAATATTTATACAAAGTAGCATAAAATAATATTGTAAACCAAATATCTCCTTACATTTTTCCACTACTTTTGTACACATGTGAATCTACATGAATCATGTCTACAAAATTAAGATATTGAAAAATAAAATTACAAGCAAACCCAAGATATAGTAATGAAAATTTTTCCACAATTTTGATGTGCTTGCAAAAGCAATATCCTCCATACTTGAGAATAAAATTAATCATCTATACTTAAAAAATATTTTAGTGCAAATAAAAATTTATAATCATCGCCAACATGCAATAAGATGTAAATACAAAAACTCATAATAAGGGTTAAAATGTGGTGTAAATAGAGTCATGATTTATAGGTCACTTGTAGAGCTATGGCCAAGTTTGTCATCATGGCCTATAGAAGCATGAACCCATGTAAAAAATAAATAATGATGTATAAGGAAATCATAGAGTTATGATTGAAAGTTGATCCCCATGATGTATATAATCATGAACCCATGTAAAACTAGGATTAATTTAAAATTATGGTGCATAAGGAAATCATCGAGTTGTGACTAAGTTGGCCACTATGACATATTCAAGCATAAAGGCATATAAAAATCGAATTAAATGGAGTCTTGATATAATACAATCATGGAGTTGTGGCTAAGTTGACCTCCATGACATATACATGAATACAATCATATAAAAGTTCAAGTGCATGGACAGGTTATTGATGCATCAAACAATCATGGATTTGTGACTGAGTTGGTCACCATAATGCATGCAATCATAAGCCTACGTAAAATGAAAATAGTGATATATATTGAATTTTTTTCTCCATTAAATTGAGCACATAACATTTTTGTGGATAAAATTTTAGAAGAGGTGAAAAGATAGGTAATAATGCAATGACTACATATAATAATATATGATGAACCTATATGTGACTTGTAAGATGTAAGCATTACAAAAAATTTAATGACAAGAAGTATTTATACCCCTAATTTTGTTCCTAAAAGGGACAACCATGTAAAAATTTACAAAAGGCCATATATAAGATCAATACAATAGCATAAGATTTTATTTTGAAAAACTATATTCTAAATGTCATCTAATGTATGATCGCACATGATAACAACATTAATAATGTGAAATGTAAGTGTGTTCATAAAATAATGATATAATAAATGTTATAAAATATGCTATACTGATCTAGTGATAATAATATTAACAATGTGACATATACAATATGTTCATATAATAATGGCATAACAAATATTGTGAAAGATGTAAAGCTAGTCCATTAGAGATTTAACCAAGGATAACTTGACCTTCATGATTTGGTAGATTCCCCAAGGTATTCCAAAACATTGCATTCCCTTATTTACATCTAGAAAATAAAAATTGAAGTGAAGTAAATTAGTAATAATCCATAATCTGTCTATTCAAATCCATAATTTTTAGTTTTAATCAATATTTTAGAATGAGAAACAATTGTATTAGCCTTGATAGCATTCAACTAGATAGAAACTAGATGTGGTCAAATAAAACTATCACATAGTCCTTAGCCACATCATGGTGCCCAATAAGGGTTCTATTATAACCTAGTTTGTAAACAAAAAAATCACTACAAAATTCCCTTATCATAAGAAAACCACCTTATATTATTTCCACTTCCTCATGCTTGTTGTCTACCTAAAATGATAAAGTATTGATGTATTTTCCTATAATTATAATGCGATAATATTGACTATTCTCAACCTTATATTATGTCAAATTCCTTGTTACATCCACTTTCTCATTATATTGCACACCAAACACCTTAATTATCATGTACCCTTTCCTTCTCACATGGCCTTGTTTGTTTTCTTTGCTAATTTGGGGGATCTACTTGCCTACATGCCTATACATATTTTCATAAGAAAATTCACCTTGAGAAGCATAATAGAGCTTGATCAAGGGAAAAAATTGATGACCTCAACTTTTCTAAATGGGGATTCAAGCACTTAAGAGGAATTACAATATTGAATGCAAATTATGCATGTGACAATGATGAAATCCTATGAAGTATGAACTAACATAATAAATTTATGCAAATTTTTTCCTTAGATGCTTTTGGAATTGAATGAGAATACAATATAGTTGTTCTCATGCATCTTGATAATAACCTATGAGATGCATAAAATGAAAGTCCTTATTCACCTAATTTGAGGTATTTTGTGTGTAGTTTGATTAGGTAATATTCAAATTTTACAACCGCAAAGTGGTAAACTCATAATTTAGAAAGGGAACACATAGTTTTGTCATTTAGTTTAATCTAAAGGTTGGATTGCAACATGAAATACTCCCAAGAGGGTAAATTCCATGAAACTGGTTGGTCTTAACCATGAACAATATTTTAGTGGTGGTTGGATTATGTTTTTTGGGATAAGTATTAGTTAGAGTGTCAAATAGGTTAAATTAAAAATCATGACAATCTAGTTACAATATATATGTAATGTAGCATAAAATAAAGTTGTAAAATAAAAGTATGTGTACTTTTATCTCTTACATTTTGTCACCACTTTGGTGTAAATTTGAATCTACAATTAGAATCATGCATGATAAATTAAAATAGTTAATAAATGATATTACAATAAAACCCAATGGACAACCTATCATGATTTTCATGTACTTGGAAAATCAACATCCTCCAAACTTGAGCACAAAATTTTTAATAAGGAAGTGGACATAATAGAAGGTAAGTATAAAATAAGCATAACCTATGTTTATCACTATTTATATTATGTAATGGACTTTATGGAGCTATGATGTATGACTCACATTACATATCTTTGTGTATGTCAACAACTATATTCATATAGATTCTATACAATTCCTATTCAAGGAAACCTAGTCATAGTCCCATCGCTTTGTTAACTGACTTTCAAATAATTTTACTCTATGTTTTATATGATTAACTAGCATTTCTCATCTCTAAACTTAATTAGAGTTTCATTTGTATGTTAAAACCCAAATAAGAAACTTTTGCATGGTTCCTTAAGTCTCATAATATAAGCTATGCCGCTTTTACTAACCTTGGTCTCATGTTTCTTCAAATAGGGTTCCTTTGTAATATGCTTCTAAAATGTTAGAGATTAACTACCACTCATCCTCAATGCATTACCATGACCATGGAGTTTCATTTACCCTCATAGATCCATATACAACCCAATACAAAATTCTAATGTATATCATTTCAAGAAACGAAGATAAAAAAATGTAATATGAAGATGCTAATCATTTACATTGTTTTCCATATCCAATATTCAATAAGGATTAAAAATAGATGTGTAGTAACATGTTACATTATTTAATGCCATCATGGAATTTCTTGTACAAGGTGAGGAAATAAATAAAAGTTAATTCCACTTTCTTTCTCCAAGCTCAATGTGAAGGCTCTTTGAGGTATTGGGAAAAATCTATGCTTTCCCTAAATCTTCGCCAATGCTTCCACAATCTAAAGAGAAATTTATCCAACCTTGTTCCCATATTTCTAAATGTGGATTATTTAAAATACATTGCAATGGAATAAATAATTATACTTTCCAAGGAGTGTGCATCCATCTCACATCAACCGAAGAAAAGCTCATGTAGAAAAGAAACATAGACCTAATTTACTTATGAAAGTTACATAGTGTAAAAAATAGGATAGTGCCATATGCAATACATGTATGCAAGAGTCTAAAAAAATGACAACAAAAATATTTGACCAACTTAATTACTTAAGTAAAAAACAACAGTAATAAAACAAATTATGAATATAATTTGAGACAAATCAACTAAGAGGCTTTTCAAATAATGAACAAAAGGAAATTACACCTACAAAGATGACCGATCAATAATGGTTATCATTTTTTCCCTATGTGATACTCATACATGACACCATCCTTCCCCTTGGCATTCTCCCTCTAGTCAAGGATATGGTACTTTGTGTGATGACTAAAAAATGAGACATGATTACTAAATCTTAGTAAATGATTAAATCAATTATACATAATTAAAATTATATTAATCTAAAACTAAATATATTATCACAGAAAATATTCATATTTTCTACATATTGAACATTATCATCACAATAAAATACACAAAATCCAAATTTCTTTAAATATTTGAATCATAATAAACACTATAATTTATGAAAATTGTTAAAAAACGATTATTTAGGGCACTACATCCTTCCCCCTTATAATATATTTGCCTCAAAGCTAATATTTTTAAAAATGTAAAGAAATAAGTGTCTCAATTCTTGGGCATATTTCCAAGTTGCACTCTCTTCAAAGTACTAGCTCCATTGGATCTTGCATTGTTCAAGACTGATTTTGGGACTACACTTATTAAACATTGAGCACTCTCAATGGTTCCATTATTATAATGCATGTATCTTGCACCTACAATCTTAATTAATAACATGAATCAAATATTTTATATAAATATTTAGAAGTGGCATATTGAACATGTTATGGATCTTGATTAATACAAGTAGTAAAGCAAGATTATAGGTCATGGGGTTGATTTTCTCTAAGAAATCAAAGGGTCCAACAAATCTAGATACCAATTTTCAATGTCTTTGTGAAATTGTATTTAACTCTTGTGTGCTTTCACTTAGATAAAATACTTTTCTCCAACTTTAAATTTTCTAGGTATCTATCCCTTGTTAACATAATTCTTTGTCTTGTTTGTAGCTTCTTTCAAATTCTATATTATTAACTTGAGTTTCTCTTCCATATCTTTTACCATCTCATGAATAATGACAACTTGGTACTGTAGTTTATCTAAGATAAGGGGAGTTCTACATTTCCTACTATATAAGGCCTCAAATGAAGCTATGTGTATTAGAGAATGATAGGAATTGTTGTATGCAACTTTAAGCTAAGGGTAGATATACTCCCACTTGTACTATTGATCCATGCACATAAGGTCTTCCACCACTTAGTTTACTCTCTCCATTTTTCCATCCATTTTTTGATGGTAGGTACCGTGCTAAAGTTTAGTGAGGTTCCTAAAGCATACTATAGCATAGTCTAAAACCTAAAATATGTTCTTAAATCTTTATCCAATATAATTTTCTTAGGCACACCATAAAGTCATAAAAAATTCTTTATGAACCTTCTTGCTAAAATTGGAGTCATTTTCCATATTACCTAGGATAAAGTGTGTTAGTTTTGTGATTTTATTAGCCACAACCAATACCATATCATTCCTAAATGGATTCAAAGTTAGTCCTTGAATAAAGTCCATATAAATGGTTTGCCAATAATATTTTAGAATATCACATATATATAGAAATATTTTCAATTGTACATGCTTATATTTGACTTGTTGACATTCCAAACATCAAGCTACTAAACTTCCAACCTCCCTTTTCCTACCTGACCAAAATTATAGAGGTCTAAGTTTTGTAGACATCTTGCTCATACTTGGGTGCCTTGAATAGAAGTAATTACGACCTTCCTTTATTAGACTATCTTTTTTAACTCACCAATGTAGAGTATGTAAATTCTATTTCTATATCTCAAAAGATCATCATGTTCCAAATAATACCCCTCATATTTTAGTAACTATGAATTCTTCTATAAGGCTTCATGCACCTCAAGGTAGAAGATATCACTTACTAGGTCATTCAACACCTATTACCAAAATATTACCTTTGTGAGTGGCATTATCACTATATGGGCCTACTTTGACTAAGTGCATTAGCAACTTGATTATCCTTGCCTTTTAAGTACTCAATTTCAAAGTTATTTTGACTTATAAAATTTAGATAACCAGTGTCTTTGGTGAGAATTCAAATTCAGTTGGGTGAAGATGTACATCAAACTCAAGTGATTGGTTTGGAGCTCAAATGGATTCTTAAGTACGTAAAATTGTGTCATTTTTACGAGGAGAGAACAAAGGGAATAAGTTCAAGATCATATGGTGCATAGTTTATCTCATAGGGTTTAAAATTTTAGGATTCACTAGCGACTACTCCTCCATCCTACATTGGTACACCTCCAAATATCTCTAAAGAAGCATTAGTTACTACTACAAAATGGCCATTAGGTTTAGGTACTATTATAATGTGTATCATGGTTAGTTTTTTCTTGAGGAGTTCAAATGCATGCTAGCATCTCTTTTTCCATACAAATTTCTCACCCTTATATTGCATGACCATAATAGGATTTGTGATCATGGAGAAAACTTCCACATACCTTCAATAGTATATAGCTAGACCCATAAAATTTTAGAATTCATGCATATTCATTGGTGTAGGCCACTTCGTAATGGTTGAAATATTTGATGGATTCACAACTATTCTATCAACTAAAATTAGATGACCAAGGTAGTGCACTTCTTTCTACAAAAAGAAGATAGACACTTTCTTATATAACTTATATTCTTTTATCTTTTACAACACTATATGCAGATGTACCATATGTTATCTTCGATTTGTAGAATAAATAAAATTATCATTAAAAAACTAGTACAAAATAATCTAGATACTTATTGAAATTATTATTCATTAAATTCAAAATATTGTTGAAATTTAATGAAAAGTCTAAAGAATACTAATATGAACTCATAATGAGCATTACAAGTTTAGATATTCCTTGCATGAATATCCTTCTCCTTGATTTAGAGTTGATGATACTCAAACCATATATCGATCTTGAAAACATAAATGAATGCTTTAAAGACATCATCAATTCTTGACGAAGGGTACTTGTTAAGCATTCTATTATCAATTAATTAAACTTCATTGTTCTTAATGAAGATCACTAGGGCGCTGAAGGAAAGACACTTTGGTTTGATTAGACCTTTATCAAACATTTCTTAGAATTGTATTTTCAAATCAAACAATTCAATTGTAGTCATTCAATAAGAAACACTGGAAATAGACTCAGTATATGTGGCAATATTTCGATGGAGAAATCAAAATTCCTTTTGGATGATAGCTTAGAGAACTCCTTTGGGAATACTTCTTGAAAGTACTTTAGAATAGAATAATACTCAAAAGTTGTGACTTTGTCCTTTTCTGTCTCTTCTCTAGTTGAACAACTGTAATAAGATCTTTGGCATTCCCCATGTAGCCATTTGAGTTATTTTATCTCCATTAAAGAAGATAGAAACACAGTTACTAATATAACACTAAACTAAAAACACCACCTTAACAATCATTGTGTTGATATGGCAGTGCAGTGATTTATACTACTAATAATGTCTTCACTGCTAACCCCTGCATCTCTCTTTATTTAATAGACTTATTTGCATGCAGGAAATGGAACATTACCTCAAAAGTTTGGGCAATGGGCACCGCTCAATCATTTCTAATGGACTTTATTTGCATGCTTTTCTCTTTTGGAGGGCACTTGCAGAGAAAATAGACTATATAATTCTATGAGAAAACTTGACTGTACATCTGTCCTGCTCTGTTTAATACTAGCTTCAAAGGTAAACTGAACCAGACATATTCTCCTGGCCCTCCTTGTCAGAGACTTTTTTTATTCTTTTTAATTGTAATAAGCCATAAACAATACAGATGAACAGCTGCAGGTGTAATAACAGCAAGCCCATCTGTTTGATGGGAAAGACATAATAACGTGGGCTAGAATTGTTATCAAACAATATTCATTAGGTATCATATTCTCTCAACTAAATCATACGAGACATGAACATCAGCAACTCTACTATCAGCCCAATATTAATGACAACTCTACTATTAGATCAACATGAATGACAACCTTAACTGAGTGTTTGCATCAATAATAACCAATGCCAACACAATATTCATATTTTATACATATTGAACATTCTCATCGTAATAAATAAAAATGTAAGGAAATGAGTTCATCAATTCTTGGTCATCTTTCCAAGTTGCACTCTCTTCGAAGTACTAGTTCCATTGGACCTTGCATTGTTAAAGACTGATTTTGGGACTACACTTATTAAACATTGAGCACTCTCAATGGTTTCGTTATTATAATGCATGCATCTTGCACCTACAATCTTAATTAATAACATGAGTCAAATATTCTATATAGATATTTAGAAGTGAAATATCGAACATGTTATGGATCTTGATTAAACTAAGTAGTAAAGCAAGATTATAGGCCATGTGGTTGATTTTCTCTAAGAAATCAAAGGGTCCAACAAATATAGATACAAATTTGACATATTTGTGAAATTTTATTTAATTTTGTGTGATTTCACTTGCAGAAAAGACTTTTCTCTAACTTTAAATTCTCTAGGTGTCCATCCCTTGTTAACATAGTTCTCTTAGTCTTGTTTGTAGCTTCTTTCAAATTATATATTATTAACTTGAGTTTCTCTTCATATCTTTTACCATCTCATGAATAATGACAACTTGGTACTCTAGTTTATCTTAGCTAAGGGGAGTTCTGCATTTCCTACTACATAAGGCCTCAAATGGAGCTATGCATATCAGAACGATAGGAATTATTGTATGCAACTTTAAGCTAAGGGTAGATATACTCCCACTTGTACTATTGATCCATGCACATAAGGTCTTTCACCACTTAGTTTACTCTATCCATTTTTCCATCCATTTTTTGATGGTGGGTGGTGCTAAAGTTTAGTGAGGTGTCCAAAGCATACTATAGCATAGTTTAAAACCTAAAATATGTTCATAAATCTCCATCCAATATAATTTTCTTAGGCATACCATAAAGTCATAAAATTTTCTTTATGAACCTTTTTGCTAAAGTTGGAGTCATTTTTCATATTACCTAGAATAAAGTGTGTTTTGTTATTTTATTAGCCACAACCAATACCATATCATTCCTAAAGGGAGTCAAAGTTAGTCCTTGAATGAAGTCCATGTAAATGGTTTGCTAATAATATTTTAGAATATCACATATATATAGAAATATTGCCAATTGTACATGCTTATATTTGACTTGTTGACATGCCAAACATCAAGCTGCTAAATTTCCAAGCTCCCTTTTCATATTGACCAAAATTATAGAGGTCTAATTTTTGTAGACATCTTGCTCATACTTGGGCTCCTTGAATAGAATTCATTGTTACCTTGCTACATTAGATTATCATTTTTAACTCATCAATGTAGAGTATGTAAATTCTATTTATATATCTCAAAAGATCATCATGTTCCAAATAATACCCCTCATATTTTAGTAACTATGAATTCTTCTATAAGGTTTCATGCACCTCAAGGTAGAAGATATCACTTACTAGGGCATTCAACACCTATTACCAAAATGTTACCTTTGTGAGTGGCATTATCATTATATGCCTACCTTGACTAAATGCATTGGCAACTTGATTATCCTTTCCTTTTAAATACCCAATTTCAAAGTTGTATTGACTTATAAAATTTCTAACCAGTGTCTTTATTGAGAATTCAAATTTAGTTCCAAGGTGAAGATGTACATCGAACTCAAGTGATTGGTTTGGAGCTCAAATGGATTCTTAAGTACCTAAAATTGTGTCATTTTTACAAGGAGAGAACAAAGGGAACAAGTTCAAGATCATATGATGCATAGTTTATCTCATATGGTTTAAACTTTTAGGATTCACTAGCGACTACTCCTCCATCGTACGTTGGTACACCTCCAAATCTCTCTAAAGAAGCATTAGTTAATACTACAAAATGACCATTAGGTTTAGATATTAGTAAAATATGTATCATGGTTAGTTTTTCTTGAGGAATTCAAATGCATGTTAGCATCTCTTTTTCCATGCAAATTTCTTACCCTTAGATTGCAAGGCCAAATAGGGTTTGTGATCAGGGAGAAACCTTCCACATACCTTCAATAGTATGTAGTTAGACCCATACAACTTTAGATTTCATGCATATTCATTAGTGTAGGCCACTCTATGATGGTTGAAATCTTTGATGGATTCACAACTATTCCATCAACTAAAATTAAGTGACTTAGGTGTGCACTTATTTTTAGAAAAAAGATGATATAGACTTTCTTCTATAACTTATATTCTCTTAACTTTATAGCACTATATACAGATGTACCAAAAATAAATAAAAATATTATAAAAAAAGCTAATACAAAATAATCTAAATACTTACCAAAATTATTATTCATTAAATTCATAAATATTATTGAAGCATTAGTGAATCTAAAGAATACTAATATGAAATCATAATGAACATAACAAGTTTAGAATTCCCTCTTATGAATATCCCTCTCTTTGATTTAGAGTTGATGATACTCAAACCAAATATTAATCTTGAAAACATAGATGACTACTTTGAAGACATCATCAATCCTTTGACAATGGGTACTTGTTAAGCATTCTATAGTCAATGATTAACCTTCATTGTTCTTGATGAAGATAACTAATGCTAAAGGCGAGACACTTGGTTTGATTAGATCTTCTTGCAATTGCATTTTCAGTTGAAATAATTCAGTCGTGTCATTCAATAAGAAAGTTTGGAAATAAGCTCAAGATAGGTGGCAATATTTCAATAGATAAATCAAACTAATTCCTTTGGAAACACTTCTTGAAAGTACTTTAGAATAGGATAATACTCAAAAGTTCTGACTTTGTCCTTTTCCGTCTCTTCTCCAGTCATAGCATTTCCTTTGTGCCCTTTAAGGAGATCCTAAGCTGACATTTTAGTTTCTATCCACAAAGTACCCTTAATCTTGTTGGACAACTGCAATAAGACTTTTGGCATTTGCCCACGTAACCATTTGAGTTATTTTATCTCCATTAAAGAGGATAGAACACAGTTGCTAATATAACACTAAACTAAAAACACCACCTTAAGTTACAATCATTATACACACAATGTCTCTACTGATAACCCCACATCTCTTCATTCTGTAACATACAGCTTTCAAAAAACCTGCAGCCTCGACCACTGAAATCCAAAATGGCCCAGAAAAAGAGAGATTCTAGAAGGTTTTAAAGTAAGGTTCTAGAAGTTTGTTTTACCCATTGTTTAGAACTAAATTTTATTCGAATTTGTCATCGTGTTATTAAAGGTGCTGACTACGTGTCAGATTTTCTTAAGCAATGTGCTCAAATGGTTGTATAGACTGTATGAATTGATTATGAATAGGCTGCTTGTCTAATAGATAATGGACAAGCAAAGTGAACCCCACAAAGCGAATCAGGATATAGAACATTACGCGTGTTTGAGCATTGGGCACCACTCAATCATTTCTAATGGACTTTATTTGCATGCTTTTATCTTTTGGAGGGCACTTGCAGAGAAAATAGACTGTATAATTCTATGAGAAAACTTGACTGTACATCTGTCCTGCTTTGTTTAATACTAGCTTCAAAAGTAAACTGAACCAGACATATTCTCCTGGCCCTCCTTGTTAGAGACTTTTTTGTTCTTTTTTTAATTGTAGTAAGCCATAAACAATACAGATCAACAGCTGCAGGTATAATAACAGCAAGCCCATCTGTTTGAAGGGAAAGACATAATAACGTGGGGAAGAATTATTATTAAACAATACTCATTTGGTATCATATTCTCTCAGCTAAACCATACAATATGGAGTTTCAACTTTTATTAAAGTGGTGTAATGATAATTGATAGAGAGTGGAATTGCATATGGAGTTTGTCTTCTCTAAAGTAGACATTAAAACTCTTTTGTAAAGTCTAAGAATCACAGAATTGATGGAAGTGGAGTTCCACGATAGAGATTGGATCTTTTGTGGTAAGTGCAATATTGTACGATAGAGAAAAGTGGATTTGAGAGTTATAGTCTTGACAAGTGTAAGGAGCACATGAAACAATAAAAATGGAATTAGAAAATGTATTGAATAAAAAAACTCAATGTTTTGGGAGGAAAGCAGGAATGATAAACCTATGTTTATATTTCACATCAGGATTGGAATAGTCTATTATCAGTATGAAGGATCGAATTTATGGATATGGGTCATTTCTATGGGCATACATCTGATAGTTGGTCACATACTTGTTTCTTTATTTGTCAAATTTTTTATTGTTTTTTTGTTATAGAGTGATGGTATTTAAGATTACCTTAATAGGGCTTTTTGATTGCTACATAACAAGTTCTTGAAGGTCAACTCTTGGAAGAGATTGGATTTATGGTCTTGGAAAAAGATCGAGGACAATAAAATTCAACATTCAAATGCTCTAAGGTTATGCAACCCAAAATTAGATTCCTTTTAGGTGTTCCAATTAAAGTGTTACTAGCATGATCCTTTCATAAATGTGATGATATTCAAATGATCAATCAATTCTCCCTTAATTATCAAAAATCAAAGTATCATAAATGAATACATGTGAAATGCCTTTAAATAACATTGCAAGGTAATAAATTACACAAAACATGCACCAAGCTAGTGCATCGAGGGAATAAAATAGGCAAGTGTTGGCAAAATGTAAATTTGAAAATTAAAAATTTAAGGATCATATCTATAAACATAGGATCAATCCCACATCCATGGTATTGACCTAGGATAAGGAAACTATAAACTTGATGTAGGAAATGAATGTCTCAGAATTGGGATGCATGCAATAAATATAAAATTTATGGGAAAATATGTAGAAATGGATGGATAAAGTAAAATGCATGAGAATGTGTCTAGATGCAGATAGGTGAAAGATTGGTAAATGAGCCCAACTTCACACAAGATTGTGTCATTTGTCAAATATGTAACTGTACTGATTAATTCACTCAAAATGGGCCCAAAACTAAATGGGTATTGGCATGGGTAAGTGAATTTCACCATTTTATTTTTTGACACTTCAAGAGGTGCATGTGAGCCCTAATATTAGCATATATATTAAAGCAAATGAATTTTCTTAGGAATGAATACAAATTAAATATTAAAACATAAAAGGATATTGTTAGAAGGATAGAGTCAATGTTACAACAAGCTTCATCCACTACAAAAGAGATGCAACATATCTAACCAGCCACCAACATATAAAAAAGGTGCAATATGTACAAAAGACACTCTTTCAAATATTTATACTTAGGTATATAGGAACAAAAGATGTAAATATGTAGTAGTCCAGTATATATATGATGCGAGATAACATAATGTAATAGAATGGAATGAAAATATTTAAATATAATAGAATAAGGGCAAGATATCAATGAATATTATATTAAAAATGTCCAGATAATGAGATATGATGAATATAATATACCACAAGCTGATTTGACTCATGTATAATGTCTTATGTGGTTTAATATGCATGTAAATAATTATATATTATCAATTTTACTTCTTTTCTTGCCACAATATTTGTAACTCACTACATATGCTCTAACCTTCCTCTTATCATTGATTATGGGGTATAACTATAAACTTTCAAGAGACTTAAGCCAAGATCATAGATCTATACCTATTATTGCCAACATCTTGGTTCCATTACTAGGGCCCTAGTAAATCAATAAAGGAAAGAACAATTCAATAGATGTCATTTGCAAAGGTAAAGGAAGACAATAAAAGAGTATTTAAGATAAGAAACAAAAAATTATGAGTTTTTGCAAGAACCTCTAGATTCTAGCTCTATGGGATGGGGTTCTTGGCACTTAAGGGATGTCAATTTAAAGGGGGGATCCTAAGGGTATATCTAAAGAAATATGACTATTAGAATAAAAAATAGGATTACAAGCCATTAGAGATGAATAAATGGATTAATGAAATACAAAATCAATAAAAAAATCCTCATGGAAAAAGGAGGTAGCAAGAAATAAAGAGATAAGAAAAGAAATTGAATTACAAATTAGAGAAGAAAAATTAGAGCACAATAGAGGGGTTGTTGGTATAGAAGATGTGAATTGTTGGAATAGAGTAGATGAGTTAGAGTGCACTAGAGGGGATGTTAGATTATTGGATAGAAAGAAGATAAAGAGGACTCACCATTAGAATAAATGAGCCTTAATGAGTGGTCTAAGGGGGTTACAACTAAACTTAAGAATTCTATAGAACCCAATATGATTCCATATATAGAGGAACATGGGATAATTTTACCACTCAATAACAAAGATACACTTGAAAAACTCAAAGACCATTTGGACAAAGCAACTATGATTCTACAAAAGTTAGCAAAGAAAATATAAGATTATATAATATCTAGGGATTCGTTGGAAGAAGTATGTATAAGTGTAGGGGCTCTTCCATTTGAAATTTTAACTTCTACACCTTAATTAGAAATTTATTTTTCTAATCTAAAAATCACAATTAATAATGGATTTGAAGAATTGGTAACCCCTTCAACAAAATTAAAACCTCTGAACTTTAGTGCAAAATATTTTGATAACATGATAAGTAAGAGTGTTGGTTTACAAAAAGAGAGAATGTTAGGAAATATGAATCTACAAGAAGATAAGAAGAGTGCAGAGGAGAAATAAATAGAAAATATGGGTGGGTGCATGAAGTTGGTTACACCTCAGGCCAATTCCAAAGTGGTTCTAGGGCATGATAACACAAGCGCTATAACTTGTTATGTCATTTTAAAAGAAAAAAAAAAGTGAAAGTGATTCATTTTTTGTTTTTTGTTTTT
Organism: Sequoia sempervirens; assembly: GCA_007258455.2. NCBI lineage: Eukaryota > Viridiplantae > Streptophyta > Pinopsida > Cupressales > Cupressaceae > Sequoia > Sequoia sempervirens. Next base: position 3,830 of record VDFB02098513.1, on the reverse strand, counting down.
CTGCTTTGCTAGTGGCCAAAACCCCTCATTTTCGCGCTCGCATTCTAGGAGGAGGCATTCTACAAAATTCATCAACAACAGTTGCTTTTTCTTTGCAAAGATGGCACCACAACGATGAAGAGGTGCATGAGGTAAGTAGTGTTTGCTATTTGTTTTGAATTTCTTAGTTTCCAAGTTGATTTTGTTTGTTTTAGGTTATATTTGATTGTTTTTTTTTTTTAATTTGTAGGAGATGCAAATGATCCTCAAAATCCTCAAAATCCTCAACAAGAAGAGCAGGAAAATCCTCAACAAAAAATTCAACCTCCCCCACCAATCACTCAACACCCTCCTGGCACTCAACAAAATTTGAGGAGTGAAATTGAGAACAACAAAAAATAAACTGAGGATTTTATCAATAGGTTGAGTGATCCTAGTGCTTCAACCACAAAAAGAATGACCCCAAGAAATTCATTGAAAGAGATGTTAAAAAATGTAGATTCAATTACCCAACAAATAACTGGATGGCAAGATAGGAGGCAGGCAACTAGGGCATATTATGCAGATAAACTATCATATAAACAAGTAAAAGATTTAAAATTTACTAAAGGTGATTTTTGCTCTTTATTCACTAACCCTAAAACACATCAAATCTTAGCCTCAATGTGAAGAGGTTTCCTATTCATTGGTGCCACCACCAAGAGATTAGGAACCATTTTTATGATAGGTGGTACTTGGTATTTGATTACCCACCATGCAATAATTGTGAAGTCCCCTAATATTTTCTTAGGAAACTATACAGTGAGTTCATATTGAACCAAATCCCAAATTATTTTGATATGAGGGAGTTCTAGGAGAGGTGGGGGTTGGCTCAGATAGGCCCGATGCATAGCCGACCAAGGGGCTGAACATCTAATTCCTAGGTCAACAAATTCCTCGCGGAGCACATTGTTATGCCTCGCTGCCAGGAAGGAGAGTGCCAACATAGAGACATTGCAAGTAATCACAACTTTGACCTGGAGTGTCATCCATCACACTAGCCCTATTGTACAATGCCATCCAAAGGAGTCTTCTGGTGGTCTTCAAACCCATGTGTCAATCTTAAGGGGTGAATTGTTCATATGACCCCACCGACACTCAGAGGATGCTACACAGATCTCAGATGTTGCTATAAGATCCGCATGTTGCCACGCAAGATCCGTGACAGCTACGCCAGATCCATATGCATCTACGTGGGATGGAGAGGATGACTCATATCTTTGTATCATGCATATGGAATTGATAGTAAAAGTCAACATGTTCATTGAATTTAATTTATTAAAATTTGATTCTAAAAATACAAGATTAACTAATTTAGTTTTATTATTTTAATAAAATTTTAGGGTCACGTTGTTGAGACCGGATACAATCGCTCCTCCAATCTCCACTTATTTCTCAAGTAGACACCTATCGCTGGGTATGTAACTAGTGGGTAAACAATTATAAATTTATTGCATGTTAATAGCATTGTTTTACGAATGGTATTTTAATATGTGATTTTGGATGTTGAATAGGCTAATATTGGTGGTTTCAAGCAAACACCTCCTAGTGCTAGTGGATTTACTCAAACGTACATAGAGGTAATAGAATAAAGAGAACTTAACTAATGAATTCTACTTAATAGATTTGTGTAGTTTATATTCATATTTTTGGTTACGTTGCATTATACATCATTCAAACTCAAAGCATTACTTCAAATTCCATAAATAATAACTAGATGTTGATAGATGACAAAATTTCAATTGTACAATATAGTTGTTTAGAAAGTCAACATAAGCAACACGATGCAATTACTTCACATGGAGGCATGTGCTTGCAAAGGTGCACCAACATGACAAACTATGGATGCTTGGAAAAAATCTATGAAACCATAATAGTAAGTAATAGCATAGACAAGGAAATTAGTAGTTTGAAAAAATGCCTCGAAGAAATACGGTCTCATGGGCATTTCTTTGAGGCATTTCTTCAAACTACTCACCACCTTTCCTATGATACCACATTTTTCATACATGTTCACCAAAGCATTTTATCAAACTACTCACTTCCTTGCAGTTGCTGCTATGGCTACAAGCCTAAAATAGGTGCTTTCCAACAAACTATATGGATGCTTGGAAAAATATCTATCAAAGCATAATAGTAAGCAATAATACCATAGAAGGAAATGAAATTTTTGAAAAAATCCCTGGAAGAAATGCTATCTTATGGTGATGGAATGCCATGACGCATTTTTTGTAATGGCACGCTCATCACCACGGCATCCTTACTTTTGGAGGCATTTTTTCAAATAGTTCATCGCCTTCTATGCCACCATAGTTATCGCGACATGTCTACGAAAGCATTTAATCAAATGGTTCAGCGACTTGCTGCTATGGGTAAAATCCTAAAAAAACGTCCTTTCGAACAAGATATGGATAGGGAAAATAGTAAGCATGATAATAAAAAATATATAGTTTAATACTTGTACTCAAAAAAAAATTCATTAGATCTCATACATTATAAGTCAAGACGGATCGCCATTGTAACTTTTTGTGATTGAATAATTTGTTGTTTTATTTTCAGATGTTATGACAAAACACCTCCAAATGTTACGGAAAATGGATATCTGTTGTTTCTCCATCCACTATACAATCCTCAATGGCTTTGATAGGGGAGGTATGAGGCAAATTACTAAATTTCAATTTACATTCGTTGTTATAGATGTTAGTTCTAGTGAAAATTCAAACCATTATTGATTCATAGTTTAATTCCTATTTGGATGGTTTATACAAGGCTTGAGCATGCCTCAGCATTAGCGTGCAAATATTTCCATCATGGAGAGTGATCGTGAGATGGCCGTAAGTGATTATTTTGTTAAATATATCATTTTTTATAATGTAATTTCTATATATTAATGTCTTTACTTCTTATTGTAACAGTTAAAACTTCACCAGGAGCTAAACTCTAGGAGGAGCAGTAGGAGCACTCCTCGAGCACAGCAGAAACGAGTGATGGACTTATCACCAAACAAAGGGAAATAATTTATTTCTAGAGCATGGAGAGAAATGAATTTTTGAGTCCAGAGCCCTTTGTTGTATGCCTAGACATGGTAATTTTGTAAATATTTTGTATTGGATATATTTGACATTGTATGCCTATATGGCATTCTCGTAAGCCTATAAGGCTATTTTGTAACTATATTTTATACTTATATCGACATATATTGATTTATGCGTACATGGCTATTTGGTTAATACAAATCTTTTTTATCGATGGTGTCCATATTTGCATTAAAAATTCATGGTTCAATAGATATGAGTTACGTGTATTCAAGTGTATACTTTACAACTTACATGTATAATTTTGGACTTACGTGTGTTCCAATGTATACTTTGTGACTTACGCATTTTCATGTGTATACCTTGTATTCATGCATATACTTTGTATTAAGTTGTGTATACTATGTATTTGTGTGTATACTTCAAGGCTTACGTGTTTGTGACTACTTGTGCTTCCCTTATACATGTACATGCTTGAATTATTCATGTGTATACTTATTAATCAGTTAGCCCTAGAATTGATCATTTTTTTCCTTCATGGTTTGTCTTGAATAAATTAATTGATTGATAGTAAACAACTAAGTATCTAAAAGCAAAAAACATGTTTTCAATTGGTATTCCATGAAATGATTGATAAAAAGATTCCAATTTATATTTAATCCTTTGATTGGAACAATTGAATTAAGAAAAGGGTACATAATCTTCATGTAACACTTGCAAAACATAATATTCAAAGTAGATGAAGTAGTCAACTTCTTGATACATTATCTATGTTAT